>BHEV01042046.1:0-17374 GCA_004319985.1 Emydocephalus ijimae
TTTATATTGACTGTTTCCTAGTATGATTTGATTGCTTATTGTACCCTATGACTATCATTAAGTGTTGTACCTTATAATTCTCGACTCTTGACAAATGTATCTTTTGTTTTATGTATACTGAGAGTATTTACACCAAGACAAATTCCTTGTGTGTCCAATCATACTTGGCCAATAAAGTATTTTATCTATCTATCTATCTATCTATCTATCTATCTATCTATCTATCTATCTATCTATCTATCGATCTGCCTCCCAGAAGCAGAGTTTGCCAATTAAAATTTGAGGAGTTACCTCTCAAATGAACACATCCTGCAAATTCAAAGCCATTCTGTATAGTGTGGATAACCTTACCAAAATCACAGACACTCTAAGCAAGAAAGTCATAAAATCATAAAGACTTTGCCTTAACCCAAGCTAGAAATAGTCAGTGGCTAGAATCATAAATTAAAAGAAAAAAAAACTAGTCTGCAAAATATAATTTAAAACAAATGATTTCTGTTTTGTAAATTGGGATAAAGAAGCCAGTAGAAAATCTCTTCCCACTTTCTTTTAACAAACATTGGCCTTCTATATTAGACAACATTGATAAGCAGGCTGACTTGATTAGAACAAAGACATATATATTGTAGAATTTATAATTAGATAAAGAACAGTGATTTTCCTAAACTGAAACTGGATAGTATAAAATATGATCCAATAACTATGGAGTACTTTATTAACCTGAAGTTCTCTGTGACTCAATCATGGTGGATATTTTTGGTGGTTATATAATCTTGATATATAATCTTGGTAGTTTGGGAAATACTTCAGAATGCAGAAGGGTGCTTTACAGTATTAAAAAAATCACATCCAAAACTCAAACAACAGCAAAATGTAAGGATGTTTGCCATACTTAACAGAAGAGGCCGAATCTTGAATGTTGGATGAAACACTGATGATGATCTGGTGATGGAGCAGGAAAGGAATGCCAATAATTCTTTTAGCCCCAAGCATTGCCATGGCAAATACAAATGGTCGAGTCGCCTGCCTTTTATGAGCATCTGCAGCAAATGACATTATCAAAGCTTCAGAAAGAAATCAATGTATGATTTACCACCTAAGTTTTCCCTCACATTTGCATTATTACACAAACAATGCTGTTAAATGGATAAGGAACTGAACATTTGGACTACTCCCTTGTCCTGCTGACAAATTATATTCTGATAAGTAATTACTGGGAAGAGTCACCTTGAAGAGATTCAGCAAAGGGTGGTGGTGGTGGGGAGAAATCTGCTAGACTGTTCAGTAAGGTGTCTCTTGAAATAGAAGAAAAAAAGAATTTGATTCCTTGCAGAGAAATGAATCTTGTCTTCTGCACACAGCTCTGGAATTATCCCTTCAACAAAATCCAATTCTAAAAAGCAGCAGAATTCCAATGAATTCCATTCTATATTGAGCTTGGTTTGCTCAAAATTGACTCAAAATCTATTATGGAGTTAAGTCTATGTCTCAGTCAGGACTTGTTAGGATGAGCTGAATTCCTCTTTTAAAAAATGCATTAATTCTCCATAAAAGAAGGCATCTATTTTCTGCTGAAATGTCTATAAAATCCAGCAAATACTTGAAGCATGCATTTTTCAAAGTATTGTAGTTTCTTCACCCTTTATGTCTCCCTTTTTGATAGGCGATTCTACCTGTCTGGGATGGGGGAAACACAATTCTGGGTAGAGGAGCAGTGAAAGGCATTTTTTTTAGACTGAAGGCATGGGCGATTCGCAAATGGAAGCATGAACAAGTGAATTTTATGCTGCAAAATTTTGTAGTGGGAGACCATCACATCGAGGAAAAGCACAAAGATTATATTGATTGGTGGGCCAATAAAGAATGTTGAGCACCTGGAAAATATAAGTTGGGGACAGATGGTCTTGGGGAAAATCTGTGGACTGGTCATTGAGAATGAACACCGACTTGATGATTATTTCAGAGAAAGAGCCTTAACATGACCTGCTAACCCAACTTCCCACAATTTCTTTCTCTCTTATTTCAGAATTATCAGAAAGACCATGTGACTTTTTGGGTGAACTTATTGATTAATGCAGATAGTGCACTTATGGTGGATCTGTTTCTCAACAATTATAGTCCTCCAACTTGGCTGACATAGAGAGATTGTTTGGTTTTAGAAGCTACTTTGCAACATCAATAGAACTGTCATCCAACACCTCATCTCCATACTCCCTAAGCAATATCATGCAGTGCTGAAAGATAGTAGCCAGCAAGGAAATCACTACCTAAGATCCTAAGCTCACCATGAAAAAATGGAGCTGAGGGTTTTTTCTCCCTATATTTTTTTCTAGGTTTCCCAGTTGGCAACATCATTTGTCTTAATGTCTTCCTTCTGTTATATAGATGATATTTTAGCAGAACACAAAAGGAAGAAAGAGTCACAACTTTTTTGCTAGGTGTTAATGATTCAGCCCTAGGATGCTTTGTAACTAAGCGTCAGAGGGAATGGAATACAGGGGATTGCCTTTAGTTTTGTGTTATTAGATAATTTGTCAATCCTGGCATTGAAAGAGCAGCTACAGAAATAAAAGCGAAAGACAAGGCGGAATCTGATATATTGCTCCCTTTTTAAAAATCTTTATTGCCTTTTATGCAGAAGCTATGCATAAATAACATGTGCACTGCACACACACACACACACACACACACACACACACGGCAGAAAATAATTTCAGTGTGTCCAGATTTTGTATGTCTGCAATGGATGCTAATAGGTAGTCTTTGACTTATGATCACAATTCAGGCCAAAATTTCCATTGCTAAGTTAGACGTTAAGTAAATATTTCTTCATTTTACAACCTTTTTTTACCACATCTGGTAGCAATAGCACTTAGACTTATAAAGCACTTTACAGCCCGCTCTAAGCAGTTTACAGAGTCAACATATTGCCCCCAACAAGATGGGCCCTCATTTTACCGATCTCAGAAAGATGGAAGGATGGTTCAACCTTGAGCCTGATGAGATCTGAACTGCCAAACTGCAGGCAGCCAGCAGGCAGCAGAAGTAGGTACAGTACTGCATTCTAATTATGTGCACCACTGTGGCTCATAAAGCAAATCACTGCAGTTGTTAAGAGAATCATATGGTTGTTAAGTAAATCTGGCTTCCTCTTTTGACTTTGCTTGTTGGAAGCTAGCTGAGAAACTTACAAATGGTGATCAAATGGTCCCTGCACAGTTGCCATGCACCCAAATTTTGCTTCATGGGGATACTGCAATGGTTATAAGTGTGAAATCTGCTCATAAGTCACTTTTTTCAGTGTTGTTGTAACGTTGAATGGTCAGTAGACTATATAGGACTGTATGTATTAGGTATTTTAGAAAATGACACCATCTTTGCAATGAAAGATTTCCTATATCTCTTCCATTGTTCTCTTACAGCAGCTACATTAGTGGGAGGTTTACCTCTAGATGCATTTTGTACAAAATTAAATATTAATTTGAAATATTAAATATTAGGAAGAGGCACCATATTAAATATGACATCAAGAAAGTTTCAAAGTTGTCATATTCAGTTATTTCTGAAAAAATGAAAAAAGTTGGATGATTGGGATTGATTGAACGTGTAAGAAAGAGAAAGGTGTATGATCTCTTGATCTTTACAAGAGGGAGCAACCCAATTAATTCAATATAAATATTGGATTAAAACCTTTTCAAGAGGAAAAATCACTCATAAAATAGCAGATATAATTCTAAGGGAAAATTTATTCAAGTGAGTAAGTTAAAACATCTCATTTTTGTTAAAGCAATATATGCATTCCTAGTTCCTGTTGGAAATGACTCTAAATAACAAAAACTTGGATCAGTGAAAACACAGAGATTTTATTTGTTAAGCTGTTTGCAAAGAGCAGTAGGATCAGCTGACCTCAACATGAAGTTTGAGCCAAGAACCACACCTTAAGATTTCAATACATTACATTTTATAGTTTTTCTATCCCGATGCTCCAATGCCCCTCCTACATTGACCCAGTGACCGAGCATAGCCTTATGGAGACCACATCACCTTCTTCAACACCTCCCAATGATCGCCCATCACATATTTTGCCAACATGGCTTTTTCTTATCTTACTTGGCATTAAGGAATGTCCCTTCAGCAGGGTCTCTTTCTAACGGTCTGAGAACAAAGAATATCTATTCCTAAAATCACACTTGTTACATATTAATGTTACATTCAGCATATCTTCTTAGAACAATGTAATGATTATATGCATCTCTAACATATTCACCTATGCAAAGTAAAAGTCTGGTAAACTTAAGCAGATGCTTTGAAAAACAAAATCTAACTTCAATTGATTAAATAAAGTTAGTGTTGTGAATGAATAAAGGTATAATAAAGTTATCTAGAGCTTGAAGTCAAGTGCAGGGTTCTGGCCCTGCACTTCTGATTGGCCGCTAATTGGCAAGATAGGATTGGTCCATTCAGGAGAATCTGATTGGCCATTAACGAGCTGTTCCCATTGGTTAACTGAGCTAGCGCTCCCAGGTTTCATTGGTTGAATAGTTAATAAGTTGCCTATATAAGAAAGGCTGTAGCAGCCATTGAGCTGAGCTGTCACACCATGTAAATAAAGAGTTGAAGTTCACCGTTTCACTGGCTCGTCTCCATTCTTTCGCACCCACGCTCAGTACTTAACAGTTAGGGCAATGTTTGTTCATTAGAAAATATATATTTTAGCAGGATTAAATCAAGATAGCAAATATCTAAAGAGCAACTGTCTTCTTAATGCTATAATATACTAATCTCTTCACCTATACATTTTATTTTTGAATTTTCTTATTTCTAACATACCTCAGCCCGCCAAGAGTGAATTCTACATTTATTTATGGAAGTAGCCCAAATAAATCAGAAGTCTAATGCAAAACATGAAGTGGGCATCTTTAAAAGAAACTCCCAGGTACATGTTTTCCATGGATGAGACTGATTATTTCTGTACTGCATTAGAAGTGGAAGCTTTCAAAAGCAGAGCACAAAAATAGGGCAAATCTTTTTTTACGAGCAGACTGTTCATTGATAAAAGTATAAAAAAAAATATCAAATGGAGTGCAATGTTCCAGAAATAGGGTAAAGTAAATAAAGAATGGTAATAATAAAACAAAACACATGGTAGGTTGTTTCTTACTCATTAAAATGACTAGTCTAGAGAACTGAAAATAAGTCCCAAAAATGGAGCACTGGAGATTGGAAGCCAATCACACACTTAGATACTGTTAGAAAATGATATTTCACAGTTTGGCATCCATATCTTCAACTACAATGACCAAAGCTGTCAGGAACTTCACTGATCCATGTGGAGGTGGAAATAGAATTGAATCAAAGCTGACAGAAAATATGATGATGTCCTGACAATGCATTAATAGAATTATATGAGAATGACGAGCCAATCTTTCATTTTTGGTCCAATTACTTTGTTAAAAAAAGAGAAAGTAACTTGAGTATAGGAAAGTTCATTTAAGACCAAAAAAGGGTTTTGTGAAGCTGAGACTTTATTCTCTGAGACCACATCCCATATAATGTGGTAATAAAGCTACCCCATTTGAGGTTTTAAATGATATTTTAAAAGCAGCTTTGTTGATATGAAGCGATCTAGTTTCTTGTTATTTTGTGAACCAGTTCTATTTCAGGTGGATGCTTTCTAGGTCACTTGAAGTCCCTGAGGAAATCTCAGAACATCTTTGCCATATATGATGTTACATGATTTCCTAAGAGAAGTGGGCTGGGGATAGGATTGGCCTCATTTATACCTCTAACCTGGTACATAGATTATGAAGAAGCCTCTTATGGCAGAGCTTTGCTTTGGCAAAAAGTAGATGCTTTGGAGTACAGAGATACGTTATTCATCTTTACATGAGGAAAAATAATTTTACTAGGAAGGGAATGAACAATGGATATTTCAAAAACAGTTTTTGCGTTGTTGAAAGTTTGGAGGCAATGCTTATTAAAAAAAAGTTTGATCCAGGGAATAGTGGACAGGGAGAATTGTCATCTTGTATGTTATGAGGGTATATGTATCAGTTTATATGAGGTTAATAGGCTTTCTGGATATGGTGGCCTTGTCGTTCAGATACATCTGAAAGATAGTGATTTTCCAGACTCATTGTTTTGGTTGCTTTGGCACATGATACATACAAGATATTGAATAGTTTGTTGGATAATTGCACAGATTCACTTGAATAGTGAGATGGACAGCATCTAACTTTTATAAATATATAAATAAAATAAATAGTGAGAGTGCAGTCCTGCTAATTCTCCTGCATCTCACTTTTGATTTCATTGTCCATGGTATTCTTCTGGATGCATTTGGGGATTTAGGAGATGTATTTGTCCTGGTTTTAATACTTCCTTTTAGCTGTACCTAGAAGGTAAAGCTGACACTTACATTCTTGTTCTGTGTTGTCCCACTTGCTAGGTTTACTAGATGTATCTTGTTTCTTCCCTTTGTAAAATAACATAGACTACAGTAATAGAATCTAAAGCCATCTTGATCATAATTTCTGTAGCTAGTTCCAGAATTCTGATTCTTTTTATTTTTTCTTGTGCATGAGGGGGAAAAAAACAGTATGCATTCCCAATTCCTTCACATTCCTACCCAAGAAGGCTTCAACCAGAGATTATCTCACTATATCATTTGTCCCCATATGGATCAACAGGAAAGGATATCTGTTCATGGATTGAATGCTTCTTTGTGTTGTGTGACATAGTTTGCTGAGATGGCTGTTGATTGCCCATTAGAGGGACCTTGTACCCATCTAAATTCCATTGGTGCTGAGTGCCTACAGATATTTTTGCTCTTTGGAGTCATATTCTTCCAATTTGTTTGTCTTTGCCAAAAAGGAATTTCTCCCTGTTCTTCGGTTTATGTATTCTTAGAAGAGGATGGAGTCAAGATCAGATTTAATTAGCCACACTACCATCTCTCTGCAGAGAACCTGTGCTAAATAAGGAACTGCTATTTTCCATGGGAATTTCTATTCTACTTTTCAAAGAATTTACTAGGGTGGGTAACAATCATTATTTTTAGCAAACACATTATTTAGGGTAAAGCCTGTTAAATGTCCATGCCTTCTTGTTTTTGCTTAAATCTCAATTTGATAAAAACTCAAATTTGAGATTTGAAAAATGAAAAACAAAGAAAAAATATTGGTCAATCCACTTTTGTTTGTTACTGATTAGAATGGCAATCACTGGCAGAAAAATCACATGCATTAGAAAATAAAGTAGGCACTCATGAATCCCTGACTCAGAATAAGACATTTGCCAGATTCTCTGTCAAAATTACCAAAATTTATAAAATAAAAATGCCAAGCATTTTTTTTCTTCATTGGTATTATCTGAGTGAGAAAGTTGGAGCTTTCAAATCCTTGTATCTCCAATCCTATTAAGGTTATTTAGAAACTTTACTCCATTGGAAAAAAAAAATGTCATCATAACAGTCAATGCATAGATTTCACTTCCACTTTCAACCATTGTGCTCAGATTCCGTATATTTCAATAAACAAGGAGTTATGAGTGAACACAGATTTAGTAAACCTGAAGTATATGCAGCTTTGGCAAGTGAAGGTCAAATATGAGTTTATATACTTTGTGAACTATTGAAGTGTGTATTATAATAATATGTTAAATTTGATATATGCTGGAGATTATTCTTTCAGGCACATTCAATTCCACAATAAAAGGTTTGTTTATTCCGCCCTTCTGAGGAATTGAAGAATCAAGCTTTCATCTTGAAGAAATAAAATAATGTAAGTAAGAGTTAATGCTGTTAAGTATCTCTTCATTTATTACTCTTTTATATGAGAATTCATGATCATGACCTCTTTTCTGGACAGAAATGAATAAACAATACATTCAATATTGCAGAGGGTTTCAGGGAAAGTTTCCAATAGCACTAAGTGCAACTAGGCTCTTGACTATCAGTAAAGTTCAGAACTAACAAAACACCTAATTTCCACACATTTATGAATGTTAATAATAGGAATGTTCACTTTCTAACTACAGTGAACAAAATTGTGCATAGACACTTTCTATTTCTCAGGAACTAAATCCTATTTCAATGTTACAATAAATCAGTTTTTATTCTATGTTTTATGCCTTTTAATTTCTTCAGTCGAAATGAAGAAACTGATTTTCCCCAAATTGTGTGTCAATTGTTTTGCTCTTTTATTAACCAAAGAGCTGTTCATGCCTACAAAATGGTGCCAAAGACCAAGGACCAAGAAAAAATAGGGTAGTGTTGGATTTTTTAAAATAAACAATAATTCTCTGGATAACTATGTAGAGATAAGCCCAATTGGGGTTTATTCTCATATAGTTGTGTTTAGGATCTCAGTTTTAACCCAACTACCTTAAAAATAATTATAAAATCTGTATCCCAGAAAATAACAACAGAAAAGGATTGCAGATTCTGCTTTTATAGTGAAAGCACACAAGAAGGTTGTGTATCTGAACACCACAGAACAATGGCACATGTGCATGGATTATCCCACTTTACATTATCCCAGTCATGTATTCATTGATGTAAATGCCCTCTTGGAACTAAACTTGTATCTGGATGAGATTCCATGTTAACTTAATGTTGTAACTTAAGTCTTGATACTTCATCAGTTTACATGAAACTCAAAATACTATTTGGGAACTAGAAGATACTCAGGGGTGGGATACCAAAAAGTTAACTACCAGTTCGGGATTTACGAACTTCCCTGCCAGCTGTGCCCCTGTAAATCGTCATAAATTGTCATTAGCATGTCATTAGAGTGCTGCCTGCTGCGAAGCAGCCTTTGAAAAAACGTTCTTTTCTTGTTTTTTTAACTTCAGGTGTGGCTCATTCGGCAGCTGAAGTTGAAAAATCAGGAAATAAAGATCAGGTAAGAGCCCGGGTGGATAGGTGGGCAAAAACCTCAGCAGATATAGAACTGGTTCTATGTCTGCTGCTCTTCAGAGCTACCGGTTCTACAGAGGTGGACAGAACCGGTAGAAACCCACCCCTGAAGATACTTTATATATATAGCGCACATGCACATACTACTATGTCTTCAGGGAAATAGCATTAACAAAATCATTCTGCTTTCATGATTATATAACTTGGAAGGAAAAGTGATGAGAAAGAAGGAACTATAAGAGTATATATAATATGTTTTCTAATTTAGACTCTTCAGCAGCAACATCATTCATACTCATATGGATAAGATCTTGAACAAGGCCAATCACTTATCTAAAGTGATAAGTGGAATAATATCTTGCACTATTAAGAAACAGGAAGGAAAGAAGAATCTGCCCATTAGTATCCATATCATGATTGCTGCACAATTTATACTCTGGCTAGGGTCTTTGCATTGAGGAGGGGTAGATTAAAGTGGTGATGAATGAGTATCTGGAACACAAATCTCCAAATCAATCTAAGCTTGATTTCCAATCTCACAGATTGTGGGATTTTTCAAAAAGGATATGGACCAGTTTCTTGCTTTTCCTTCATTATTTTATCAGGGTTTTACTTAAGCCAACTTGGGTGAATCACTTTCTGTCCATCAAGGTATATATCTCTATGGTCATAGCTCAGTAAAGTCCCTGAACCATATACACTTTTCCCACTCTCTGTTCAGTGAATTCCAGATCACTTGTATGTACATATCCTGAAGAAGTTCTCTGGTAGAGAGCACAACTTCTATTCCTTGCATTTTTTCCTCTGACGGATTCAAATATATCCTCCCAGTTGCTCAGTTTTTGTCCTTATATGTACTATTCGATTTGCCTTGAGATTGAAAAATTGTGGGTTTTTTTCTTTAATTTCTAATTTTATCTTGTTATACATAGATATGTGTGTATGTGTGTATATTTATATTTCATCTATATTTGATTTATGGCCTTATGGTTATTAATAACGACTGTTTTGATGAGGGTTTGTTTTAAGAGAGGGTCTTGAAAGAGAAATGATGATTGAAAAAGCCATCTGTTTCTTCAATCATGTTGATAACTTTCACTATATCTCTAATTTCTACTTCTTGTAGTAATTTCAGTATACAAGATCCTAGAATATGTAAATTATCTGAATCTTTTTTTTTTCATTCATCATCCAGTTAGGGATGTAGGGTGGAAACAGCAAAAGCCACTGTAATGGATGACTCAAATCGGCGCATAAAGGGTAATACTTTCATGGTCCTATTTAAACTTCATAGTAGGTTTTGATGGCATTCTACAGATCTGCTTGTATGGTGTGTAATAAATAAACAGAGAAATGGAGAATTTGAATCATCTTTGATGAGAAATGGAAAAAGATAAAGATGGAATAGAATCAGTGGTGTATTAACCATTAAGTAGACTAAGCACATGCTTACTTTTCTCTATATTGAATTTCATTTTATTAGATATGGCCCAGTGTTCTAGTCTGTCAAGATCCATCTGGATCTTGAGTTGGTTGATAGACAATAAAATGAAGTGAGTTACCTTGCAATGATAGCTTTTGAGCTTATGGTGACAATGCACATAGGGAGGCAGGAGATTTCTCTTACAGCATGGACCTGAAGCAATTCATTGGGGAAAATCTTCCCCTTCCTTTTTATGAAGAGAATTGTATTGTTTCTAGAGCAAATTTTTTCCTTGAAGTCAGTCCAAATTACTTGCCCAAGCCTGGAATTAGAGAATATGCTTCTTTTGGAGCAATAGCTTCAACAACTGATACAATGTCCATCACAAGCTTTCATGAGTGCAGAAATAACTGTGTCTTTCATTCCAGATTTTAAATTATATTTAAGTACTGAAGTTGCTTGAGGCAAGCAATGAAATCAAGGGAAAGCTGAAGCTAATGAAAATTTGGTGAATAAATGTTGATGTTTTCCTACATCTGGTGTGTGTGGAGTTCCTCCTCACTACAAGCTCTTAAATTATGTTATGTCTAATTCTGGTCATTTCCCCCCCACAGCAGACTTTGGTGCTTTTAGAGAAAGCAGCCTGAAGATATGGAAGCATCCTGAAGATGATGTCTTTATGATAAATACAGCATGCCTTTTGCAGTGCAATACTTACAAAATGAATATTGTACATCCCTTGCCAAATAATGAGGCATATAATAATAGATGAGCTAGTTCTTTTGAAACTGAATCTGATTTTAACATATTTCCTAATTGAAAGACTCCTTTCATATTAACCAGAAAGACCAGACTCCTTTTTCTGTCATATTTTATCCTGCATTTCCAGTGTTGAGAGAGAGAGGGAGAGAGAGACAGAGACAGAGACACACAGAGAGACAGAACAGAGAGGCTCTATGGTTTGGGTTATTTTGCAAGTTAAATGACAGAGAAAGAAAATGTGAAATGGGGTAATGGTCTAAGTATTTATTGGTAGTAAGGAAAAAGAGACAGTGACTATAAATCATTTTGTGTTTGAGATGAAACAAAGAGTTTCTACATCTGGGAGGACTGAGACTCTGAAAATGAAAAACTAAGCTATTTCTTTTTATTTCTTGATCTATGTTTTGTAAATTCAACCATTGCTGGCTGTTAAGTGTAAAAACAACAGTTGCTAAATTATACAGCAGACTGCAATGATCTTCCCTTTTCTAACCTTGTACTGTTTCATATTCTTTTACTGTAGTCATATGCACTCAGACCATTAAGAAAATATAATATCTAAAATTGCCAGTCTTTTCCCTGGAAAGGTTAGAGCAATATGGTGGATGTGTGAATCCCAGCATTTCATTCACTTTAATTACTACATTTTCAGGACTTCATTTTTTCAGCAAGTTGAAGGACTAAATCATGGTTATGTTTTATTAAGCAGTAATTTCTGCCTGTTGCTGAAGTTTCTTCTTACTGACTTGATTTCCATATTTCTGCATTCTCAGCTCAGCTGGTTTACTTCTTCAATTTCTAAATTGGAATTGAAATGGATCTAATGTGTCCCAGAAACCCCAAGATTCCAATAAATAAAATCCCTTTTGTGGGGGGCAAGTCACAATTAGAAGCAATATATGAAATGCAGAACTTTCAATATAATTTCATGTTTAAAAATTGTTTAAATATTTAAATGAACACAAGCATTCACTCAAATGCTTTTTTAAATTGTGGATAATCAGATGAAATTTTCAATGTTATAATCTGGGCAGGGATAATAACCATCTCTTGCCAATAATTCAGTGAAGAATAGAATTTGAACAACCATTCAGAAATCTTGTCTAATACATATATATCCCCCCAAATATGGCTGGGTTTTTTTATTCCAACTAAATAAATTATTTTCCTTTCCACTTTTGATAATTTCCCAACTGAAGAGGTATATTTAGCCATGAGACACAATTGCAGTGGTGTGGATTTAACTAGCTTTGCTTCTTCATTGCCAGGCTGATGATGGCAATGCCAACACTTGGTTTTTAAAGGTATGGACAAACTGGAGATGACGCTAAGGCAGTCAGAGTGGACCAGTGGATTTCTGAGGGGCCAGCCTGTGTTCTGTGCTTTCCGCAAAACATATCACATTGGTGGTGGCAATCATTTTATCTTTTCAATACTTTAGCAAATAATCAAGAAAAGGGGTTGCATCTGATAGCTCTTTCCAGTTCTGACTGAGGGATAGAAGATCTCAGTATATTGCTATGAGGAGCTGATATTGATGAGGGGGAAGATCTCTGTCCCCTTATGGGTGAGATAGAGACAAAGTGGTACCACCTGCTCATTGTAAAATCTTAGTAAGATTTGTAGATGCAGTCTAGGCCTTAAGTTACTCTCAGCCTCGTCTGGGTACTGGAGAGTTACTTGAACAGAAACACGTTACTTACAGGCTTTGTAGCAACATTTATTGTAACATCCCAGTCCTGAGCACCAAGCATGGAAAAATGACCAAAGTTAGCACCGAGAGCAACTGCCTCTCAGCACTTATTATATACTAATCAGCCCCTCCTATCTATTATGGCTAACCTAACATCTGCCGAGGAATCTAATCACCCCTGCGCATTCACCCTGTGCCTATTCCCTGCCGCCTGGCCCTACACTAATGTTGCTCTTGTTATCCCATCATCTAGCCACCCCCCCACTCGTTCAAGTCCATCTCCATCTGTTCTGTGTCACCCGATCTCCCTTCTTTTTGGCTCCCTATTTGCATGCTCCATTCATCCCATCATTTCACTGTCAAGTTCCCTTCCTTTCAGGTCCATTCTCTGTCCCATGTGCTCCCATTATATTTTCCAATGTCCCAACCTCCTAGCTACTTGTATGGCCTGCTTATATGGCTCCCCAATCTTTAAATTCTCCCCAATGTTTATTGCAGGCTGCATCTGGGATGCTGGTTTGATTGCGTGACTAACAAGCTGCATCCGGGATGCTGGTTTGATTGCGTGACTAACAGGCTGCATCCGGGATGCTGGTTTGATTGCGTGACTAACAGGCTGCATCCGGGCGGCAGGTTGGAGTGCACTGGGTCATATGACAGCTGACAGGGAGCTGTTAAGAATGGAATTGGCAGGAAGACCAACATAAGAAGTTCTGGTCCTGACATCCCAGTCTGTGTCGGGTTCTGGGTTAGCCAGGCACGTTTGAACACCTGGAGCCCGACAGTTACTCAGTGGGAGAGTAAGGGGACCAAAAAGATGATGTGTGTGTGTGTGTGTTTGTACGTGTATGTATGTGTGTGTGCATAGATAGCTTGAGGCTGACAGACTGAGTGTCCAAGATTATGGCCCTGAGTCCTAGGTTAAAAGCACCTTGAAGAACTGGTTGGCTAATAATTGGATGATTATGGCATCTGGATACAAGACTACCAGGGGTGGGTTGCTACTGTTTGTCTTTGATTCGGGCAAACCAGTAGCTTATTTTATCATTTTTAATAACTGGTTCAGTGAACCGGTAAATCCCACTCCTGGCTGGCTCCATCACCCCTCCCCTCCGCACCCTGGAGTCCCCATGCAGCCTGTTTTGGATGCAAGGTAAGTACAGGGCCCATGCAAAGGCTTGGGGAGGGTGAAAAATGGGCCTCCTGGAAGCTCCACAAGGCCGGAAAAAAGACATAAGACCTAAGACATAAGAGTTTATTTGTCATTACACTCACAAGCGGGTGCAACGAAATGAGGTGCTCCTCCACAAGCAAAACTGGACAAATGGGCGCATTTCTGGCCTCCAGAGGGCTTTACCAATCAAAACAGCCTGTGGAGGCTGTTTTCGCTCTCCTGGAGGCTCAAGGAATACCTCCAGAGCAATGGTGGGATTCAAACATTTTTACTACCGGTTCTGTGGGCGTGCATTATTTGGTGGATGTGGCTTGGTGGTCATGTGATTGGGTGGGCATGGCCAACTCAATGTCATTCACATCAAGGGGAGCCTCACCTGGCCCCTCCCCTCCCAGCTATTCCTTATCACACCCAGCCTCAACATATCTATAGTTCTGTAAAATGTTATTCAGCTTTTTTGACTTTATTATCTACATACTATAGATGTACTTTCATGGATCAAAGGAGGAAATGGCTCACATACTTTGCCCAAGAGTGTGATAGGCAACAGGATTTTAAGGGCTGCCACAAAGAAGTGGGGGCATCTTGCCCAGTGGGTAACCCCAGGATGGCAGCAGCGGGGACACAGCATTCGTCAGGGACACAGCAGTAGAGGCAGCGTGAGGAGCTCCAGTGGGCACGGGCAGTGCCAGGCGACAAGCCCTCTAATCCCTGCAGGTCCAGCCAGTGAGGTGGAAAGCCTAATGCCCGAGACTTGCCAGCAAGCCAGAAAAGAGCTCCATTCCTCAGCAAACGGTCAATTGAAAAGTACTCGGAGATCTCCGATTCCTTCCATCCTTGACCAGCACACCAGAAAAGAACTCATTCCTTGGTGGGCACTCAGTTCGGGAGTGCTCTATTCAAAAGCACTCAATGATCTGCGACTCAGCCGATCCTTACTAGAAGGTAAGGCGGTGGGGCTCACCAGTACCAAGAGGCTCAACGATCATCCTTGCAGGGCGGTGAGACGGTGAGATTCATCCCATCGTTGCAGGGCAGTGAGCACCAGGAGCTGTGAGTAATTAATTTTCATCAATAATAATTAATTAATTATTAATTTAATAATTAATTTTTATCATATGATCAATTGACCTTTTGTTTTTATTGCTTAGTATGATTGAATGTTTAGTGCATATAGTGTAATTACTGAATATCTGATTAGTAAAATCAATGATTTAGTGAATTTAATTGACCAGTGTGTTTCGTAATTATTGTAATAAATTAGGCTGTTTGTTGCTTAGCAAAATTATTTGATTAGAGTGATTTGAAGAACCAATTGATTGATCGATTGATTTTTAGTAATAAGCAACCTTACTTTTGATTTGTTCTCTAACATATCAATTAACATTTATTAATTACCAACATTCATTAAGTAACTGTCTACCTATCACATTAACTAGCTATTGTAATTGATTACGGTACTATTGCCATTGACTATGCCAGCCAAAAACTCCAAACCAAAACAAAAGAAAAATATCTGTACCAATGACCTCCCAGACTCCTGCACATGTTTCAAATGTCTTGAAACCATCAATGAAAGCGAAATTTACATCAAATGCCGTCTATGCGATAATCTAGCCCACCCTGCCTTTTTAAACGCAAACAAAAGCCTAGGTGATATGGTTAAAAATTCAGATACATTCTTTTATCTATGTCCATCATGTTCTCTTAAGCTAAACAAACTGAGTACCCTACCTGACAGAGTTGAAAGCATAGAATCACTCATTCATTCAATAGAAGAATGCTTAGCAACACGTTTTGAAACAACTATACAAGCAAGCCTAATTTCTCTTGAAAAAAAAAAATACAGCACGGATAAGTGAGTACCTATCAGCTCAAAATCAAATCCCACTACCTCAACTATAATTACAACTACAACCAAAAATAACCACCAAACCACAGCCACAAACAATTACTATCCCTTCAAATAATTGCACAAATAATATCTTCTTACTCATCAGAGACACCATGGAATGTGAACAGAAACGTCCAAATGCCATCTTATTTGGTATCAAAGACTCCAATGAATCAGATGACATCACCAAAGTTCATGATATCATAAGCAACTCAAATACAACAAACATCTCTCCTGAATATATCATTGAAATAACCAGAGATGGCCATGGGTACAAATACTATGATGGCTCTGTGGCCCCAAGATTTTGTAGAGTTGTATGCAAAAATGAGTCCAGCAAACACATATTCATTCATACAATAAATGCCATTGCAAAAACCAATCCCAACCACAAAAACTTCACTCAAGAGCAGATAAGGAATAAGGAAGCTTCAATCCATAAAGAAATCACTTTGGCGGAAAAACAAATCTGGTCACATTGCCAACTTCAAAAGCCTATACAAAAATTTATGCCACCAGATAAAAAATGAATACACCAATTATCATAACAAACAAGAGGAAAACCTTCTACGCACCAATTCCACCCATGCTTTTTACAATTTTGTAAACAACAAACTAAAAGACTCAAGGTCCATTCCACCCCTGATAGGACCGAATGGTAAAGACTGCAATGACGACACCATAAAAGCCAACATCTTTAACACATTCTTTGGCTCAGTATTTGTAAACAGCAATGGATCATGCCCAGTATTTCCTAGCCGAACCATAGAAAACTACAATGATCTAATACATATTGATTTTACAGAAGACAATGTTGAAAAAGCACTACGCAATCTAAAACCATCTCTCGTCAAGAGTTGTTAACCTAATGTAACATAGCTTTTTCTCTGGTAATATTACACTAATAACTAGAGTATAGAAAACATTTGCTAGACCAATACTCGAATACAGCTCATCACTCTGGAACCCACATTATGCATCTGTTATTAACACAGTTGAGAAAGTCCAGAAATATTTCACAAGAAGAGTTCTCAACTCCTCAATTCATTGCAGAATACCTTATGACACCAGACTTGAAATTCTAGACCTAGAAAACCTAGAACTATGCCGCCTTCGGTCTGATCTAAGTATAGTATATAAAATCATACATTGCAATGTCCTACCTGTCAATGAATACTTCAGCTTCAACCATAACAACACAAGAGCAAACAATAGATACAAACTCAAGGTTAATCGCACCAAACTTGATTGCAGGAAATACGACTTCAGCAACAGAGTGGTCAATGTTTGGTATACTCAACCTGACTCTGTGGTTTCTTCCACAAACCCCAAAAACTTTAACCTTAGACTGTCTACTATTGACCTCATCCCTTTCCGAAGAGGCCTGTAGGGGGTGTGCATAAGTGCACCAACGTGCCTACCGCCCCGTCTATATATATATATATCTTTGGTTATTCGGGTTTTCTCCCACGTAAGGTTGGAAGTATCTAGGCAACGTTTCGATGAAGTCT
>BHEV01042047.1:0-22347 GCA_004319985.1 Emydocephalus ijimae
GTCAGGTGAGTTTGCTGGCCAATCAAGCACAGTAATCCCACGGTCATTGAACCAGGTTTTGGTGCTTTTGGCAGTGTGGGCCGGTGCCAAGTCCTGCTGGAAAATGAAGTCAGCATCCTCATACAGCTCATGCGGAAGGAAGCATGAAGTGCTCCAAAATCTCCTGGTAGACAGCTGCGTTGACCCTGGACTTAATGAAGCACAGTGGACCAACACCAGCAGATGACATGGCTCCCCAAGTCAACACAGACTGTGGAAACTTCACACTGGACTTCAAGCATCTTGCGGTGTGTGCCTCTCCATTCTTCCTCCAGACTCTGGGTCCTTGGTTTCCAAATGAGATGCAAAAGTTGCTCTCATCAGAAAAGAAGACTTTGGACCACCGAGCAACAGGGCAGTTCTGTTTTTCTTTAGTCCAGGTAAGACGTTTCTGATGTTTGTTGTTCAGGAATGGCTTGACAAGAGAAATACGACATTTGAAGCCCATGTCCAGGATCTGTCTGTGTGTGGTGGCTCTTGATGCACTGACTCCAGCCTCAGTCCACTCCTTGTGAAAGTCCCCAACACTTTTGAATGGCCTTTTCCTGACAATCCTCTCCAGGCTGCGGTCATCCCTGCTGCTTGTGTACCTTTTTCTTCCACACTTTTCCCTTCCACATACTTTCTATTAATGTGCTTTGATAAAGCACTTTGGGAACATCCAACTTCTTTTGCAATTACCTTTTGAGGCTTTCCCTCCTTATGGAGGGTGTCAATTATGGTTTTCTGCACAACTGTCAGGTCAGCAGTCTTTCCCATGTTTGGGCTTCCTACTGAACCAGACTGAGAGACCATTTAAAGGCTCATGAACCCTTTGCAGGTGTTATGGCTTAATTGGCTGATTAGAGTGGGACACCTAGAATATTGAACCTTTTCACAATATTCCAATTTTCTGAGATTGTGGCTTTGGGATTTTCATAAGCTGTAAACCATAATCATCTCAATTATGCCACATCATGGCTTGAACTATCTTGCTTTGCACGTAGTGAGTCTATCTCATATATTAGTTTCACCCTTTAAGTTGCATTACTGAAATAAATGAACTTTTGCTCAATATTCTAATTGTTCGACTTTCACCTGTATGTGTTTCATATACAATTAGGACCATTTTTAATTGTACACTTCCCAGAGTTACTTTGTGAGTGAGGTGTGCAGTCTCTAAGTCAGAAAATGGTTTTTGAACTATGTGTTTCCTACATTTGGGGAAATCATTCACAAATGTTGTAATAGGAAAATACTGCATTTTAAGTTCCTAATTTTTCACTTTTTATAAGACACTCCCAAGATAGATCAGACTAGGAAATCAATGTCATGCAGTCCAATATTACTTTTGTTGCACAGTAACAGATCAAGTTTGAATTTGCTTTCTCCTCCCTCCTTTTATCTTTCTTAGAATTAGGAAGGATCTTGTCTGAATTTAGTTTTGCCAGCCCAGTTTCTTTTATCTAACCACTATCTGTTCCTTCTGTCCCTCAAGATAATTCCTTCTGGATATTAAAGACATGCAAAATGGATCTTCATAGCACCTTCTCCCATGGATTTTAAATGTTAATGTTAGCTTCTGCATGACATTGGGGTAGTTTATTTGCTTTTCTACACACACAGTAATGCAAATGTATTCATACCATATATAAATAGTTGCATCACTTGTTTACTTTAAAAATGTTCTTTCGGTGCAACCTATTACCTATTTTATCAGTTTATTACACTTACTCTTCTCAGTAAATTTCAACAGCTATATGTATTTTGAAGGCCAAACATGACTCTAGGTTTGTACCTCAGTATGCATATTTTCCAATGAAATATACCAAGAGAGGAAAAATATTTTATTACAATTTATTCAGAATGTTCTGATTAAAAAGGATTACTCTCAATCAAAGAGGGAACCCAAATCCTCAGATTACATTCTATTTTATAGTTAATAACACATCAAAGGAAAATACAAGAGAAAGGTTGATTGGACAGGACAAAAGTAACCAGTCCTTTGCATAGAAAACCAGTTACATGGAGTTAAACATGTGGCATGTGTGTCTATTTAAATCAGTTCTGGTATAAGTAGAGGTGTAAAATTCAGCATGTTAATGAGAATAGGTTGTTTGGAGTTCACAAAGAGACAAACCAATGCCAATTAACATTCTCTCTCTCTCTGTCTCTCTCTCTGTGTGTCTCTCTGTCTCTGTCTCTCTCTCTTTCTCTCTCTCTCTTTATTATATTGAGATTTAGGCATGTTAGATATTATCAATCAATCCATTCTACATTTCAATCTGCAATGGTTTGATAAATCGTTAACATCATTTAAAAGAGAGAAAAATAAAGTCAAATTAAAATATAAAATGATTGTGTTAGTGTGAAATTACAAATTCTCAGGTTTGAATCAACAGGAGACATCACGAACAATTTCCAGAGCTTTATTGACTTTTGCAAAAGCTGGCACCTTGTCCTCTTCTGGGTGGAGGCACAAAGGCAATGAGACAAATAATTGTATAGAGTTTTATACACTCAAGACCCCAAAACCTCTCACCTTCATCACTGCCCCATTGGTTAAAATGAGCATCAGAAGAGTCTCCAATGCTTATTTGGATGATGCCTGGGTTCACAGTCTAACTCCATAGTAACATGCTTAACAATCATCTACTTAGCATTTGCTTAATAGTTGCTGCATCCTGCCATGATTACACTAGTATCTTTTCTGGGTCATCATGACAACTATTCTCTAATAAGCTTATGCTGAATGGATTTCATCTCATCAGCATTTCTCTGTGTGTTAATGTTTCACCGGGGTTTAATAGGTTATATAAAAGAGAAACATATAGAAGAGAAATATGTTGATCCTTTTACATTTTTCTTTTACAGGAATAATTATTTCTTCTTTTTTATTTCTCACATTAGTTAGCAAGTACAACAATACTACAAAGTCCATTTTGTTGACACTATAAAGTCCATGTTGTATGGCCTTCAATAAAGCTCATATTTTTAATGAACAAATGATTCTTAGTAACAAGGACTTTATGTTGGAACTCGATAATATTGATCTCAACAGAGCATTTGAAATGAGAATCAGAATATTTAAATACACATTTAAATACGCATTACTTCTACTGAACCAGCTTTCATTTCTTTTAGGTTATTTATTCCAAGGAATTTAAATATTTTGATCATGGCAAAAAGAACAAAGCTGTATATAACAGGGTAAGGATGCTATAAACAGTCCCACATGAAAAATACAAATTATTGAAATTCGACTTTTTAAAATATGTCCTGTATCTTTTTTTTCCTGGATTTTATGTTTATTTATAAAAATAAACATAATCTCTGCTCAATATTGCTTTTCTTAACCATTTTATCTCATCCACATGACTCATATGTATAATTTATCTGATTATCAGTATTAACCATAGTCTTCATTGTGTATAATTCATTTTCTAAGAGAGAATTACTCAGCCTGATAATACTTTAGCTTTGGGCCAAAAATCTCTTATATAGTGAGGAGGAAAACCCCATCCATCTAACTTAAATTTGTTGTTGCTTTGCTTGTATACACACTGCGTTATGTGCCTCCATCCACAACTGAAGTTCTTTAGAAGAGAGGCAGAGAGAGAGAGATCAGCCAGCCTGTAAGTTGCGCCAGTGTTTTTGATTATACCAGAGAGAAATTTGCCTCCCAGCCTGCACATAAGTCCAGTACAGTTCCAAGGAGGTTGATGAATCTTACAGAAACTGACCAAATGGCAAAAGCACCTTGATTTCTTAGACTTTGGAAGAATAGTCTTCCTAGTATCCTGAAACAGTTCTGCTAAGTTGGGTTTCATCAGCTGGAAAGGGCAACTGACTTCACCTGATCAGCTGGATACAGAATCAGACAAAGGGAAGTATGCCAATACCCATTCTTTGAACTGATCTGAATCCTCAGCTGCAGGAGAATCATGATTTCAGGAATATGGAAAGCACATTAAGTAAACTCAGCCAAAGAACACTGACAAAGCCATTGTTGACAGGATTCCCCTAACTTCATCCCCTTGCAACTTCTAGAAACATTTTTTTCCCCATTAAAATGGTAGCTATGCAAAATATGCTGCCTCCTTGTGTGGAATGAGTAAGTTGTTGCATCTTATAAATCTCTGTATTTGCTATGGCAGGAAATCACCATAAGTCTGATTTCTTTTGAACTATCAAAATGTCTCTTCCTCCTCCTACCCTGCGTATAGCAGATTATAGAATCAAATTGTGCAGTGACAAGAGCATAAGTGACAGCATTGAAATGTCCCCTGATCCAGGAAAAGTTGCAATTGTCACCCAAGATCATGGTAGGAGCTGCAAATTATGAAGCAGTTCTGTCAAAGGATACCCTGTTCAGAGTAAAAGATGGTACATCTTTAGAGCCATTATCTAAAATTCAATAATATTAATTATAGTTTGGCTTTTTAAAAAGAAATCCTAGAACACATAAGCATGTTTAATAGTCTATTATATAGAGTCACATATAGAATTGGTACTGCAGCAGATCGCCATTTATATTACAGCTGTCAACCCTGAAGCTGACCTGACTGAGGCCATTTTGAAGCTTCAGTATTGCTATACTGGAGGGATAGGGGGTGGGAAATAGAGATAGATACTTTCTCCTGAGCACCAAGGACGCCGGGGAGAGGAGGAGCAACATCAACTGGCAACCAGACAGAACCTTGATTGGACCATGTGATTGACTGGGAAAAGGGAGAAACGTTTACTTTTAATTAGGTGAAAACCGCAGGGATACTCAGAGTCGAGTTTCACCAGCTTAGGCCAATATGATATGTCCAATAAACCAATTATTTGAGGAACCTACTTGCCTTGCAGCTCTGTTTATTATGGATGTATTACTTGGAACCCTGAGAACAGAGTTATTGCTCAGAAGTAGTTTTGCCTATAATCTTTTGATGATGGGGATAGGGTGAAAATATTAGTTTTTTGGGACTGACATTTCTGAAGTAGAAAATACCTGAAAATGCAATTGATCCATGAAAGCCATTGCTCTTTTTTTCTCTTTTCATCAACAGACAACACCTCCATTTTATAAAATAGAAGATGTTATAATACCAGTAGCTGTATGGAGTGGAGGAAGGGACATTGTTGCAACAAAAAAAGATGTTGAATTACTGACTTCTCGAATCACACATTTGGTTTTCTATAAGAATATTCCTGACTGGCAACATATGGATCCTATCTTGGGCCTGGATATTCCACAAGAGCTATATAATGATATACGCAAACTAATGCAGAAGCACTAGGTTTAATTTTAGAGGTAGAACCTAAGGAAGAAGCTGAACTCTTCAAATCTAAAGTTTAAATTATATTGAAAAATATAATATGTTAGAAATTAACTTTTAAAGTAAACCATGTTATACACGTACTCAAAGTTATATGCATGCAAACATTTCCCGGTCTAAATAACAGGAAGTTCCAGCTTACATTAGATTGGCCAGAAAGATTAATTTGAAAAAAAGTAGTTTAAACTATATGAAAACAAATTGTTCTGTTGAGCAGTTAGCTGGTATTTATCAACATTCTATGAGCATTTTACTCATTTGAATTTTACTTGTATTTGTAATGTTAGTTCTTGCTGCATTTACATTTTGTGAGAAATTCATGTCTGTTTATTTTCAAATTCAGATTGTGCAGAATTTATTCCAGTTTTAAAACAAGGTTTTATCTTTTAGTTTTAAGTCTTATGAAATTTTTTTGAAGAACAATGGTCTTTTATAAATATTGTGTTTATTTCAGGCTATTTTGTCACTTGTAAATTTCTATTATTATTCATATGGGGGGGGGTTGCTGTTAAATAAGTAGTCTTCCATTGATCAATCAAAAGATCAATTCAATGTTCCCTGGAAAAGCCCTTAGAAACCTGCCTCCCCATCAGCTCCTAAGGCCATCTGTACCCAAGAATGGGCAAACTGATTATAAAAATTCTTCAGAGTGAATGTTTCTTTGTCCTTGTTTGTGTCCTGTGGACAGATCATTGAGCAGTTTCAAGCATTATATGTTTGATCTGATGCTTTTAAATTAAAAAGTTGACATCTTCGTTGAATTGGTGCTTGAAAGTGTGCTTTTTTTCTGATTGATTTCTTTGGGAAGCCAGTTTTATGATGTACATACTATAGAACTAATATTTGTTCCTTTCACATCTTTCATTTCACTCTTTCCAGTATTAATGCATTTTGTTTTTTTCCTTTTTATCCGAGGGTGAATAAAAATCTAAAATAGTTTCGGATGCTTTAACTATATGAATTA
This sequence comes from Emydocephalus ijimae, assembly GCA_004319985.1. Classification (NCBI taxonomy): domain Eukaryota; kingdom Metazoa; phylum Chordata; class Lepidosauria; order Squamata; family Elapidae; genus Emydocephalus; species Emydocephalus ijimae. Next base: position 6,307 of record BHEV01042047.1, read on the forward strand.
AAAGAATTCTATCAGTCAGGTGAGGGCAGGCACCTCCAATCTGTATGGATTTTTTGGGAGACATTATCTCAAGTATAGGTATATGATCTTGTGGCCTGCTAGTGGCTGGTGGTAGACTCACAGAGTGAGAAGGCTGGGGAGGAACATGGGCCAGTCCTGGAGTCTGGGGAAGGCTCTGATGAGTGTTCTGCATCAGAGGCAGAGATGGGGCCAGGGCAATCCAACAGTTATCAGCTGCCTTTGGAGTCAGAGATCACTGGGGCAGAAGAACAGCAATGCATACACAGAGCTTCCAGGAGAAGGGAACAGTTAAGGAACAAGGGTTGACTCAGGAGTAAAGGCTCAGGTGGACAGTGAATGACCCTTCCCATAGGGAATAAAGAGGAGTAAAGGGGGAGTGATGTTTGCAGAAGACAATTCATTCATTTAATTAGGGTGAAGATTTGTTCGTGACTCCTTGTCAAGTAATTTCTGGTACAGCATTGCTTTTGGAAGTCATCGGCTTGGCAACTCTCCAAGCCTGATAAGGTCTGTGGTTGTAAATCACTCTTGAAAGACTATTTGCCGGGACTTTGCTGGATGTGAATGATAGGAATTCACATTAGCCTAATAAAAAGGGGTTTTGTCAGGAGGAGGAGTCTGCTTCGTTATTTTGTGAAGCCTAGGTCAGAACGTGCAGAGGTGAGGGTGAAGGTTTGTTCTCCGAGCTTGTTGATTAGTTTCCAAACATTTCATTACCAGGCTAGGTAACATGTTGAGTGGAGTTTAGGGGATGTCATTTCTTCTGTTTACAAGGGCTTCATGTGATCAGTAGGTCTTGGGATGGTGAGTTCACATCAGGTGAGTAACCCATCAGGTCAGGTCAGGGTCTTATGATGGTCAGGTGTCAGTCACCAGTTGGAGTCTTGTGAAAGGGAGGTTTCATCAGGTGAGGATACTGTTGAATATTCAATGGGGAAAGTCAGTGATGTCAGACTTTCCTCATTGGTTCATTTTCGGGGCAGGAAAATGAACAGCCATCAGTGGCTGAAGTTTTGGAGAGCAACCTGTAAAAAGAACAGCAGGGGCACTGCAGGGCAGTCTTTTAAACAGAGCAGAATAAATGGAATCTTTTTTACCTCTCCCTGTTGTTCTGCCTCTTTGATCTACGGCATATCTAACAGGTACCACCCACATAGACAGAGGTGCTACAGTCTTGACAATAGATTTGTTAGCCGGAGCTCTAACTTTTTGCTGTTGTCAATATCCAATGCCAATGCAAACACAGCTGAACTAATTCCTACATTGTGCTTGGGCATTCAATTCTTGCTAGCACATCTAGAACTTGATCTGCCAGTCCTTCCTGAAATTAGTCATAGGGAATAAAGAGAGTAAAGGGGGAGTGATGTTTCCGGAAGACAATTCATTCATTTAATTAGGGTGAAGATTTGTTAGTGACTCCTTGTCAAGTAATTTCTGGTACAGCATTGCTTTTGGAAGTCATCGGCTTGGCAACTCTCCAATAAGTAATAAGTATTGCTTCAATCCAGGTCAGATTTTGAGAGATTAGCTGGAAAGAATTTACATATTCAGTTACTAAGAGCATCCTTATTTCTATTTTCGAATATGGCTATTCGCTGACTAAATTATCACAGGGTCAGAATGCATGACATAGATCTGTTGACTAAATTTATCAAAATTGTCTGGCAAATGACTCTGTTAATAATGATATGGCCCATCTAGCAGTATTTCTGGATTAAAGGCACATTATAAACCCAACTAGATGACTTTGTGCTTGAATAATTAATTGCCCCTACATGCTCATATAGAGATTGCATTGTGCCTAAAATTGAGACAACTTCCCATAATTTATTTTTGAGATTGGTAATTGGGCATTTTCTGGAAAAGTTTGAGAAATACTACTACTGTTTGCACTCGCTAGGCATGTAATTTTTGCAGCTTTACATGCAAGTTGTTCTATGCTATATGTTTTTCTGCAGCAAGGCCATTACCAAAAATATCTCCTTCCAGTCAGCCAAGAGTTAATGAGTTTTTAGAAAAGAAAGTGGTGGAAATACAAAGGGAAGGAAAAGAAAAAGAAAAATAATTTTGACAGCTAAACAGGGCTTCAAACCAGGAAAGGAAGAAGCCAGAACAAGATACTTAATTAAATTGGATTAAAATATTTTGGCAACAGGCATAAATTAAAGCTGGACTTAAGAGTGTCAAAAAAAATTGGGGGGAGGGGGCAAATATGCAAACTGGAGATTTGATTGTATTGGAATATTGAGGCTCGAAAAGCCCTGAATAATAAAACAGGGGAAAAAGGTGAAGACTTTGCAGAACGGAGAGTGCCATCTTATGGACAAAAATTTAAATTTAAAAATAAAAGGAAAAAGATCCTGTTTCTTTATGAACTTGAATTGATACAATGTAAAGAAATATTGAAACAATAAAGCAAGAAGCCTAGAAAGCGAAAGTTGAACTAGAATAAAAGAAGAAGTAGAAAAGATTGACTGCGGAACTAATTGGTGATTTTGGTATAGACCCAGTGTTGGAATAATTGTAAATCTAGAAAGCCTGAAGAAGAAAGAAGCAAAATAAAAGTTTTTGTGGATTTCAATGATTATAAGGTATAAGAGTGTGCAATGATGATATCTATTTGGGAACTTAAAATGGAACTTAAAAATATGAAGGAATTACTACAGGAAAGAGGTGAATCACTTGGCTCTGTTTTAAAGGAAATGGTGATTGAAGAACATGAAGAAAGAATTTCAGAGAAGGACGAGTTAGTTCAAGCAGCAGCCATCTAAATAGACAATTAACACAAAGAACACCACAAAGAAGAGGGAAAAGAAGGGGGGTTAAAAATTTGAGATTCAAGAAGGTAACTAAAAAGGGGAATACCTGTGAAATTAGGAAAGGCAGAAAGGAGCACCAGAAAAGGGGAAAGGAAGATACAAAGGGAGGGGGACACAAACTGGAAGGAGAAAAGATGTGGGAAAATGAAGGGGAAGAGAGGTAATGAGAAACGGAAGTAGGAAATAAAGAAATATGGGAATTGCAAAATAATGAAAAGAAACTGTTTATTTAGAAGACATAGAGATAATGGTTAATGAATTAAAAAGGGGGGATTCCGCATGGAGATGTGGGATAATAAGAATGTATTTGCAATTACAAAATATTTAGAAAATAGGGAAATATAGATTATTAAAAGGAGGGATGGATACTGATATTCTTTACTAGATGAATGTATATCTTTATTCTTATACTTAAAAGAAATGTTAATGTTTGTTAAATAAATTGAAATAATTGAAATTAACTGTGAGATTGTTTAAAAATGAGATTAATATCAGTGACCAGGATTAATTAAATGGACTAATTGTTTTTTTTCCTTTAATTAATTAAAAATAAATGTTTATTGGGAGTTAAGGTATATTTTAACCACTGAAGTGACACACTCAAATTAGTAAAAAAAAAGGGGGGGGTTATGTTTTTTTTCTCTTGTGTAAATTTAGAACTTATGGAAAGAATATGTGATGAAATTGCAAATCTGACAGATAAAAGAACTATTTAAATGAGAAAAGAGTATTTTGGAAAAAGTAACAATAAAAGTATTTGTAATTATAAATTAGTCAGTTAATAGAGTAATATAGATTATTAAGAGCAAGGAGGGGCATTGATAATTTTTATTAGGCTAATGCATATTATTATTTTTATTTTTAAAAGAGCTTTTAATGTTTAAGATATATATTTGAAATAATTGAAATGAAATGAGAGGATGTTTAGATTGAGACCAATATCAGAGACCAGGATTAATTTGTCCTTTTCTTCTGTAAAAGTTGGAATGGAAAAGGTAATAATAGCACTAAGTAAAAATTGGATAAGATAGGAAGTTGAATGTAAAAAATGAATATATAACTATTGTCATATTTGCATGCAAAAGTGGTGACCTGGGAATATGTTGTCCACTGAAAAGACCCTTTTTGTTTTGTAATTCATGTGAAAAACTGAATAAAACTTATTTTTTAAAAAAAGGAATAATGGATGGAAACTGAACAAGGAGAAATTCAACCTGGAAATGAGAAATTTTCTGACAGTGAGAGCAATCAACTAATGGAACAGCTTACCTTCCAAAGTTGTGGGAGCTTCATCACTGGAAACTTTCAAGAAGAGACTGGACTGCCATTTGTCAGAAATGGTGTAGGGTTTCCTGCGTGGGCAGGGGGTTGGACTAGATAACCTACAAGGTCCCTTCCAACTCTTGTTAATCTGTTAAATCTGTTGCTTTCAGTTTAGAGGTGACAACATTAAAAAACAATATACAGTCTGTTATAGTCACTTGCCTAAATCACAGGTGTCAAACTCGATTGCATCGTGTGATGTATAGTGACATATTACTTTTTTGCCTTTGTAAAGCTAGGGAGGGCTTGGACTACGTCTGACACATCCAACCAGTTTGACAGCCCTGGTCTAAATGGTTAGCTTTATAACAAGAGCATGCAGAAGTATAGTCCAAAATCAGTCTAAGGTTCCAAGAGCTGGATCAGAGTTGTCAGCCACTCCAGAAGTCAGAATTTCACAAGCAGAATTCACATGAATTACCATATAAGAGCCAGAGATCAGATGGTTGTTTCCAGAAAGTAATTGTGATGACCCAGGGTGGGATACAAACTAAACACAGTCACGAAAACAGGTGAAGCCCCTTTTATTCCTTCACTTTGCTTCAAAGCTCCAAATATCCTTGACTGGAGACAAAAAACTCCCCCACAAGCAGTTACGAAAAGAAGGAAATGCCGTTTAAACTAAAACTGCCTATAAATTATAAAGAGTAAAAACAACACAAACCACTGCAGCAATTAAGGGAACCAGGCAAGATAAGGGCTTGAAGTCGTCCACAGATATTGGAACACACACTGGGAAGGATGCCAAACTCAGAGAGGAATGACAGACTGGAGATATTTCCATGCTTTGTTTCCAGCACTGGCCCATATGCATGTCCATCCTTTTAACCAGTTCTCACAGCTGCAACCCTTGAAGAGAATCAAGGCCCTTTCCTCCCCTGTAGACATGCCATTCACGTGTCTCCCTTATCCTTTCCTCCCTGCGTGTCCTAAGATGGAGAGAGGATGGGCCTGGGTCTTTCTCTGATTGCCCAGCCGGCCTCTGCCCTTCCCTAGCCTGCTCTACAACCTCCAGAGCCACACTTCCACTCCCTGTTGGCTGTTCCTCTTCTCCCTTGGAGTCAGTCTCCAACAGGGCATGACAGTAATATGGATCAGTGCTATCTGTTAAATCAGGCTGCAGTCAGCTATCATTACTCAAGAAATTTATTTCTTCTTTGGCAAGAATTCTCTGTTCTCTTTACTCACCAGTTGCATTCTCGGCTGACTATTCTATTTAGTGCCTGGTTTTAATCAGTCTCATGGTATTGACCATGAGTGACCATGCAAAATTATTCTTTTTCCATAACAATCTGTCCTTCAAGTCTTCCAAGGTGCCCTCATCAGCACTCTAACTGAGTTGATTCATCTGGCTGTTGATTGTTTTCTTCTCTTTTCCTCCCAATTTTTACCATATGCTATGCTGGCTGGAGAATTCTGAAAATTGAACTCCACAAGTCTTAAAGTTGCCAAGTTTGGAGAGTTCTGTATTACATAAATACATAAAGGTTTGATCAGACCAGTGGTACACCAATTTGTCTGACCTAGAAATTCAAACTCGTTCAAAAGTATTCCCTGACCATGTTTTCATCAGACTTGCATGTTAGTTCTGCCTCTTGATCTTGTTCTTTAAAATTGTCTGATGGAATACATTGTTGACAAAGATCATATTGAAAGAGCAACGAAGAAATTATGTCCTAAACATTAATCAATTTGTGGACCAGTGAAGCTGCAATGCAGGTAATCAAAATCATGGTTGGGCGTATAAAGACCTTTTTCTTTATGTACCATGTAATTATGATCTATCTATTTTACATATATATTTATTCGAATTATATTCTAATGCAAGCTTTGTGTAGGATCTGTTCAGTATCAAGTTCTTCTAGACAGCATAACTAGGTAAGTTAAAGTATATTCTTTAATGTTTGTCCTTAATTTGTCTGGACAATATTTTTATCTTGCAATACTATTTTAGATGCTTATTAGTTTTTCAGAAAAAGAATCTCATCATTAATTCCCTGAAATGTAATCCTTTAATTGAAAGAACATTATAAGTAAAAATATTATTTGCATTTTTCAAGTAAAACAACTAAAATCTAAAGACCTGAATACCCATCTTGGTCGTATTGTGTCTTCTTAAAAATATTGCAATACTATTGATGAAAATGGTAACATCCTACCTGTAACAGCTGTCATAGCTAAATAATAACGTTTCTAGTTCCTGCTTGAAATTCTTTATCTTAAATACATTGTATAAATATGGGCATAGAGAAATAGTGATTATCCCATAAATTTTTAATTATTCTAACAACAATTTTCAAGCCCTTCAGGCCAATTTCAAAATTAAGATGTGATGTGTTAAATTGTGATCAGTTCCCATTAGTTTTTGTTTAAAAAATATTACATGGTGCTAAGGCTTCAATATCACTTATATATGTAGTAGACATTCACCAAAAGAAGGAGCATTACACTGAGATGAAATTGTCACATCATTCGATACCTGCTTGACAAGGAAAGGCATTCTGAACAACAGAAAGGAAAATTGTAAATTTACAAACTTTGATGTTGAGAGGTAGGAAATCTGAGGAATTTGATTCATTAACAAGATTTAGGGAAGTGGAACGTGTTGCAGATAATGGAAAAATAATTTCTCTATTGTAAAGCAAAAGCAGTATGGAAGATTCTGCTTTAATAAGGACGAAATGTTGAACTATTCCACCTGCTTGTGGACAATGAAATGTTGGTAATTTCTCACCCTTGTTTCCTTGTAAGGAAGTCCTTTAAATGAACTTTAATGAATAAATATTTTTATCAGTCACCTACCAGATTTGAAAACAAAACATTAAAAATAAAAACAAAAGATGAAATGTTATATTTCATGTTGGGTTCATCACTGGATTGTCAAAAGTCTGCCTAATTTTACAGGCTGTGTTACAAAATTTAGCTATATTCAGAGTCTAAATTTTGGCTGGCAGGTGAGGACTTTCCATTGTTTTAAGACTAAAGAGGTTTTTCCCACAGTAGGAAATGGTTGTCTATTTTATTTGTTTGTTTAAAACAGGACTGTCAAACTCGCGGCCAGCAGACCAGATGCATCACGCACTGGCCATTATGTGATGCCACCGCGAGTTTGACACCTCAATTTAAAACATTTATATACCCCCCCCCCATCTTTCAGACAATTCCGGGTGGCTCCCAAGAACACCTTATTTGGGCAAGAAGGGTGGGTATGTGTTGTGTCAATATTAGAAGCATTTTTCTCATTAGACAGTAGCACAACCCTAAGAAAAGGATGGTTGTTCTTGTGTTGCTGAGGCATTTATGCAGTTGCCTGGGGCTGATCTTTATTCCTTTTTAATTTTAATTACAGGTGTGAGTGGTGGTGAAAAAGTGAGGAGGGGCTGGGGAGAACTTGGACTTTATCCTTTTATTATATCACACATATTATTTTATTACTTCTTCTGAATTCAGATCCTTAAAGTTTCCCCAGTAAATATATTGGGCATATTTACAGTTATGGAGTGCATAATTGTAAATGTTCTTAGTTGGACAGTATAAGTAATTATTACTTATGTGTCAGAAAAAGAATACATCAGATTCATCGGTGGGGGGGTATGAATTTCTCTCTTTTTTTTTCTCATTCTCTCTCCCCCTCTCCATCCCCCTCCCCCCACTTTTTCATATACCTTATCCCTCAAGGTGGCATATTTACCTAATACTCCTTCCTTTTCCTATTTTCCACACAACAGCAACCCGTGAAATGAGTCAGGCTGAGAGAAATCACTTCTAAAGCAATTGATTCTGTATTGGGAATCTGCTGCTAGTATGTGCACATAGTCAAAGTATCTGCAATCAATATATTATCTCCAATAAGTAAAACAGTATTATGTAAGATCTATGTAAACTTACAGCTCTAAGTCCTGGCACTTCTGATTGAAAGAGAGCAGTGACTTGTAATCTCTAAGCTTTAGCAAGTCTGTCAAATTGGTGCCCCACAAGTTTGATGCATCATGTGCAGGCCAAGTCCACCCCTACTCTACAAAGGCAAAAAAAAGTCATGCTACATCATGTGAGATGATCGAGTTTGACACCCGTGCTTTAGAGTAATGAAACCTATTAGGATTCTTTTTCATTTTATTGGATTATTTTGCTATGACAGTAGGATTAGCCCAGAAATTTAACATTCAATTAGCAGACAAGTAGTCCTTACTTACCTATTACTTTGTTTAGCAATTAAAGCTACAACACTGTAAAAAGAAAATAGCTTTGCAACCAATCCTTTAAGAGTCTATTTATGAGTATCACAGTGACATTGCAGCTGTTGCATGACCAGGAGTCAATCATTCAGGTGCCTCATAACTAGCTTATGAGTCATGACAAGTAGAGTTAATAGACAGTGCAGAAGTAAAATTGTACATTATACTCACATGATGTCTTGCTTTAAAACCATAGTGATTTGCTTAATGACCCAAGGGAAAGCAAGGTTGTAAGTTGGTCCTTAAAAAGCTGTTATGCATGTCTTATCTCAATAAGATATAATAAACAAACAGCATTGCAATCTTAATTTGCTGGTTTTGATCACAGACATGTGAGAATGAATTATTTATGGGAATATTTAAAAAGGTAGAAAATTATATTTCCCTAAAGGAGAAATGTGTTTTAGAGGCAGAGAGCAGCCTCTTTCTTAATAGCCCACAGCAGAGGCCAGCACTTAAGAGATAAAGAGTTTATTGAAAGAGGAAGCCAACTATCTATATGGCTCTATTTGTAAGCAAAGCAAATACTGCCAGCAGAAGCCCATTTAGGACAGGATATTTTGAAACTCCTTACAGCAAAATTTGACAGCTAACAAAGGCAGAACAGTTGGATTAAAAAGCAGCCCCTCACCCAAGATCCAACACAGGACAAAAGCCATTAGCCACAATAGGAATTACCCAACACCCTTTTGGAACACAAGCCCCTTCATTGCACCATTCCCAGAACAGTCCAAATGTCAAAATCACAGAAACTATAAAGATCCATCCACTCATTTGGTCAGCTGTGCCATAAACCCTGGTAGTTTTGTTCATCAATAAATGGACCTTCTTTCCAATCAGCCTCCAACATCTATGTTTTTTCTGGGGCCTTTCTCCCAGCATGGAACTGAACCAGATGGGTTTTCCTTCTAACAGATTTTATAAGTCCTATGATGGTTTCTTTGTATCTAATGGGAAGATCAATTAAGATAGTAGTTTGATTTTTCTGTTCTATTAGTTGATTAGTTCGAGAGCTTATACTGTCAAAAGTTGATCTGTTTGTTTTTGCTTTTGCAGACCCACAATGTGGCTGGTTTGGGTGGTGATAATCCAACAAGCAGTGGTCTCAGGAAAATCTATCAATGGAAGCCATTTGAATCCTGAACTTTTGATGAACATTGTAAATTGCTCATCTAGGTGGTGGTAAAAGGGGAAAGATCCTCGTGTTTTATTCAGACAGATTCTCAAGAAAAAGGGTTTAATTGACTGAAGTTCCTGACTTTTCTGGTTATTCTGAGAGACAGTTTTGAAATTATTCAACTTTCATTTCCAGATTAATTGAGTAACTCACCCCCCCCTCCTTTTTAAGGCCCTCATATACCTTAAACACTACACCAAACTGGCTCTTTTGTAAGATGCTTACATCTTGATACTCTGCATCTAATGATACTTTGCATCTAATATATTATTGTTTTTGAAAACCATTTAATCATAGCTAACTAGCATATCATAATCTCTTCACCATATGTGTGCAGCCTGTTAATTCAGGGTAGAGTCAAGACGATTGGATGGACTTAGAGTTTATTGTCTGGATGCTCTTCTTGATGCCACATGAAGTTCACAGCAGATATTTTTTCTAAACATCTGCTACTACCGCTGAACCTTCTGAGTGGGAAAGTGTTTGTCTTCTCCGCTAGGTCCACTGCTTGATTAAATAACTCATACCGACCATGTTAAAAATGCATGTCATCATTATGGCAATATTACTGAAACGCCCACTGCAAATTGTGTTTCTTTCACAATTCTGTGAAAACAGAATTCTCTGCCCTGTCTAGCCAAACACATTCTGTTTGAATAGGCAGGGCATAACTACTTTAGAGTATAGGAAATACTGTATGTAGCTGGCTTGACATTAACTTCTAGTTCAGGGACATCCCTCTGTGCACAAAGGGAAAAATTATACCAGTATTTAAGATATGTGGACTTCAGCTTCCAGAATTCCCCAGCCAGGGGAAGATTCATACACCTACAAGTTGCCAAGTTTGAAAAACATTAAATTATAACTCCCTATTCCCATATACGTAGTGGGAAAGAATGGAGCAGGCAAAAAGGAGCAGCTTCATCAAGTAAAAAAACAGAAAAGATTTAGATTGTTAGCAGTTATTTTTAAAAAATATTTGTCATCTTATGAATGGTTAGAGTAGTAATGCTCCTGAACACTATTAAGCTTTTTCAAGGTGTTGTTGATTTATTTTTTTGCAGAGTGAAATAATTCAATATTGGGGATACCCTAGTGAAGAGTATGAAATCATGACAAGTGATGGCTATTATCTCAAAGCAAACAGAATTCCTAATGGAACACACAGCGCTGAAAAAACAGGTATTTTGGAGATTAATTATTAATATGGTGATATTTCAAAGGCAAATGCCTGCTAGAGTCACAGTTTTAATTCAAGTCAGGAGATGAGAGAAAAACATTTTCAATGTCATGAAATGACAAGAAGAAGAAAAAAGAGAAAGAGAAGACTAGTGTGGACAAGGTCAGGTTTTTTACCCCCATTCTGACATCCTCTAATTAAGACTTATTATGGTATCTTTAATCTGGTGTCCTTCTATTCGGACTTAATCTGTCATTAATCACAGAGAGTTTTATAACAATTTCAATTTCTTCTTCCCAGTCAATTTGAGAGCAAACTCTGAGTTTTTCTGATCAAATGCTCTGTGGCTGGCTTTCAACTGTTTATTTACACTGGAATAAACACAAATGTTTAAACTGGGACTATTTTCAGTGGGCTAAATTAAGGTTTATTTATTATTTTATTTTATTTTATTTTATTTTATTTTATTTTATTTTATTTTATTTTATTTTATTTTATTTTATTTTATATTTATTTATTTTGTCAAGCAATTATAAGATAACAGGTATAAGTATAAACATAGTTATGAATACATGAAATGGATACACATAAGAAAAATAAAAGAAACAATAGGACAGGGACGGTAGGCACATTGGTACTCTTATGCACGCTCCCTACAGATCTCTTAGGAAAGGGGTGAAGTCAATAGTAGACAGTCTAAGCTTAAAGTTTTTGGGGTTTGGGGAAGAAACCACAGAGTCAGGTAGAGTATTCCAGACATTGATCACTCTGTTGGTGAAGTCGTATTTCCTACAATCAAGTTTGGTGCGGTTAACATTGAGTTTATATCTATTGTTTGCTCTTGTTTTATGGTTGAAGCTGAAATATTCATTGACAGGTATGCCATTGCAATGTATGATTTTATACTTAGATCGAACCGAAGGCGGCGTAGTATAGGTTGTCTAGGTCGAAAATTTCAAGTCTGGTGGCATAAGGTATTCTGCTATGAGTAGAGGTATGGAGAACTCTTCTTGTAAAATATTTCTGGACTTTCTCAATTGTATTAATATCAGATATGTAATGTTATCACATTATAATTATATTATTAAAATGAAAGGTTATCCTATCATCTCGGGATGGGATTCTACCAGTTTGTACCTATTTGCTAGAACCGGTTGTTAACATTCTAAGCAGTTCAGAGAACCGGTTGTTAGAAGAAATTACTGGCCTAATCCTGTAAGGAAGGCAGGAAGGAAACATTCTGGTGTTCCTTAAAGAAACTGCCTCTCCATTAACCCTTATTACATTCTTGGCAGGACTAGACTTCCTGTCTCAGAAACTTTTCTGGAATTTTTCCCCCCTCCTTTGCTGGTACTTTGCTTGTGTGGAGTGAGCATTCAAAGTTACAATGGCACTGAAAAAAGTGACTTATGACCATTTTTCACACTTACAACTGTTGCAGCATCCCCACAGTCATGACAGGCCAGACGAGGAGATGCGTGCCTCAATGTGAGTAATATTGAGTTGGCCACACCCAACCAATAACATGACCACCAGGCCATGTTCACCCAGTCACATGACCACCAAGTCACGCCCACCAACTAAGCCACGCCCACAGAACTGGTTGTTAAAAAAATTGAATCCCACCCCTTCTTTCATCTACATTGAAAGGAGAAAAGGGAGGTCAAATTAATGCCAGTGGCATTATAAAGTCATAATGCAATCCCCTTTTCTTTTTACATTGATTACTACGTAGCAGCCAATGGGCAGAATTTGTATTGATAATATTGATTATGTTATCCATTCAGTTGTGCCCGACTCTTGGCAGTTCTATGGGCCAGGGCTTTTCACTTCTTCCATTCCTGAACTACTTCTTTAACTTTTCCTATGCTCTGGCTAGTGTCAGCTTTGATGGTGGCCAGCCACTGTGTTTTTTGGCGGCCTAATTTCCTTTTATCGCTAACTATTCCAAACATAATTGCTTTTTCCAGTGAATTCTTCCCACACATGACAAAGTAAATGAGATACAGTTTTGTGATTTTGCCTTTTAGTGACTTGTCTGGTGTTACACACTCCGGTACATGCTTGTTAGTTATATTTGATGTCCAAGGAATATGCAGTAGTCTTCTCCACCAGCACCACAGCTAAAATGAGTTGATTTTCTTCTTGCCTTGCTTTTTGAAGGTCCAACTTTCACAACCATAGGTAGCTACTAAGTCCAATCCATCTTGAATTCCATTGATTCTTATCAGGCACCAATTTAGTATTGAACATTGACTAGATTTTTCTGTAGAGGGCAATATATCTTCTTAAGTACAACTAAAACATATGGTCCTGATTCATTGTACCTGACGATATGTAAATGATGTAGATGAGATGAGAATCAATTTGGGTGTAGTAGCTTAGGTGTCAGGCTACAAATTGGGAAATGGTTTGTTTTAGTGCTGCCTAAGGAGCAAACCAGCTAGAATACTTAGGGTGATCACCCTTTCTCAGCTTTACAAGGGGGCAGTGGCAAACTAAGTCCAAAAACCTTGTTGAGAACACTGCAGGGACTAGTGCCCCCTTCCAAACTAAATCAGATCTGGACCCCAGATCACATTCAGCCCTTTGACTCCTCCTGTCAGGTCTCTGTGAAGTAAATTAGAAATCAAATGTAAATAAGTGAGCGCCATGAATGCAATACAACTGCATTGCTTTTAATTTAAAGGTGACTGCTTATTGTTTTTCCTTCAATTTACATAGGTGTGAGCCTACACCCTTCACAGTAATGTGTTGGCTCTATTGGTTCAGCCTTCCATAACATTCTCACATGGCTCTAGTATTACTCAATCAATTTTGATATGCATAAAAGTTCCATTGATACGAAAGAAACTGGGACAAGTATGGCACCTAAATTATTTTACTTTTTTTTTTAAGGAATTACATACCACTCTGCAAACCCCCACAGCAGCTACAACACAAAATTAAAAAAAAAAAGAGCTGACTGAACACTACAGAGCACCAAACAGAGCACGTGGCTGAAGGCGCATCGACAACGGAAACCATGTCCGGCGGCGCCATACCACTCGCTCCATTTGACCTGCCACAAGAAGGCTGGGACTCGTACATAGACCAGTTCCAGATGTTTCTGGAGACCAACAACTTAAAGGATGCCACTACGGGGAAAAAGCGAGCAGTATTCCTGACCCATTGCGGGCCTGCCATCTTTAAGATGGCCAAGGCACTAGCGAAACCAGCTGAGGTGAAAACTATGGACTGGGACGTCCTCATGCCCCTTCTACGGGCCCACTATGCACCCGCCATACCAACACTTGTCCGAAGACATGAATTTTACCAGAGGGACCAGCAGAAAGGAGAGAGCGTTGCAGATTGTATCTGCGTTGTATCGCGGATCTCCGGAACCTGGGAGGCCTCTGTGAGTTCGCAGACCTCGAAGAAGCTCTGAGAGACCGAATAGTTCTGGGATTAGATGACCAGATGATACAGAGCAAGATCATGGCAAAAGGAGACATCAACCTTGCTGATGTCATCCAAGACGCTACTGCAGCAGAAGCAACCAGGAAGTCGGCCGCCCGAATGCACTGCACCAACGTACCACTCCATCAACTCGCCAGTGATACATCACCTCGCCTAGAGAGGCACACAACAGCGACCCACCACGAGGACCTCGAATCGCCATCAGAAAGTGATGAGGAGGAGGTCAACCGGCTCCGATCTGAACGTGACCAACGCCACCAGCGGAATCAAAGACTACCGCACCAATGCACGGGTTGTAGGGCAAACCACCCACGATCAGACTGCAAATTCCTTGACATGCTCTTTCTGTGGGAAAAGAGGCCACATCAGGAAGGTCTGTAGAAGCAAGCAAGGATCCAGCCCACTTCAGAGGGGAAACAACTACCGCCAGACCACAGGGAATCGTCCTGTGAGTCGGGAACATTTGAACCACCAATGGAACAACCACTCCTACAGAAATAAACCACTGGCCATCTCAACGAAATGAGAAGAGGCACACCAAACCATTACAATTGGTCACGCCTCATCACTGGATGCAAAGAAGATCCGAGTGAAGGTCGCCATCGAAAACCAGCCTTGCATGATGGAAGTCGCTTCAGGATCGTCCCTCTCGATGGTTTCCTGGAAGACCCTTAAACAATTAATCCCTGCCGTCCAGTGTCAAAACCTCAGAACCCAAAGAATCATACTCAAGGATTATCAGGGGAACCAAATTCTATCCCCCCACAGGATGCAGCCCTTTTGCGAAAAAGGTTCTGTTTGCTGATTCTTGAAGGGGATGAAGTTGTCAGGGGTTTGATCTACTGGCCATCCTCGTTCGACCCAGCTAAGAACTCGTGTTAAGATAGGATCGTGTTTTGTTTTGATCGCGATATCCCTAGCTGTTAGTGGTGGTGAATGTAGCGTTTCAATCTGGAGCGTTGTAACGGTTGGAGCTGGGTCGTTGACGGTTTACGGAAGTGGTGCACGGCTCAGTGCATCAATGTGGAGAATGGCTTTCCCCCGGCGGTGTTGCAGCTTATAATTGTACACAGCCAAAAACTCCGACCAGCGAGTTATTCTAGGGGATAATATATAGGGGGTTGGCTTGTCTCCTGCTATAATCCCCAGCAAAGGTTTGTGGTCGGTAACAATAGTAAAACTCGTCCATATACATATTCATGAAACCGTTTTACAGCAGATACAACAGCAAGAGCCTCTTTATCGATTTGACTATAGTTACGTTCAGACTTTGATGAAGTCCTTGAAAAGTAGGCAAGAGGGCCTTCACTACCGTTTGGTAACACATGGCTCAAAATGGCTCCTACTCCAAATGGTGACGCTTCACATGTGATTGTTAAAGGCAAAGTCTCGTTATACTGCATTAAAACAGCATCTGAAGTTAATAGGTTTTTCACTTGTCAGAACATGTGCTCCTCTCGGTGCCCCCAGACCCAGGTTGCTTTTTTGTCTAGAAGCCGATGTATGGGCTCGGCTACGGTCGCTTTGTGGGGCAGGAAGATGTTGTAAAAATTAATAAGCCCCAGGAAAGCTTGGAGATCAGTCTTATTTCTGGGTCTTGGGGCGTTCTTGATTGCCCTTAACTTGCTATTGGTGGGGTGAATGCCTTGTTTATCGATTAAGTACCCNATCTCCATCAAGCTCTGAAAAATCCCTGGGGCTACGCTAACTCCAAATTGGAGTCAGTTGCACTTAAAAGCACCTCGATGCGTAACGATCGTTTGTGCCTCTGCTGTTTTTTTTATCTACAGGCAGTTGTTGGTACGCCTGTGCTAAATCCAATTTAGC
>BHEV01042049.1:0-68729 GCA_004319985.1 Emydocephalus ijimae
AACCACCAATGGAACAACCACTCCTACAGAAATAAAACACTGGCCATTTCAACGAGACGAGAAGAGGCACACCAAACCATTGCAATCAGTCACGCCTCATCATTAGACGCAAAGAAGATCCGAGTGAAGGTCGCCATCGAAAACCAGCCCTGTGTGATGGAAGTCGATTCAGGATCGTCCCTCTCGATGGTTTCCTGGAAGNAACCGAATTCCAGTTGTTGGATCCAGCCTAGTCCGGGTCTCATTCAAAAATCGTACTGCATCTTTACCATTGACTGTCGTCGACCATGATCAGCCTAGCTTGTTAGGCCTTCAATGGTTCGCTCCACTTGGAATTTAGGTAGCAGGCATTCACCGAACCAGCAGCGACGACTGGGAGGAGGCCCTCGTCCAGGAATTCCAGGACGTCTTCGCAGACAAACTAGGTGAGTACAAGGGGACCCCGATATCATTTAACCTTAACCCTGAAGTAGCCCCCATCCACCTTAAGCCTCGTCAAGTACCGTTTGCCCTTAAACCAAAGATTGACGAGCAGCTTGATAAATTAAGAGCCCAGGGTGCTTTAGAACCAACCGACCACACTCCCTGGGAAACCCCAATCGTAACACCCATCAAACCGGATGGATCGTTAAGGATTTGTGGGGACTACCGTGCCATCCTGAATCACGCCCTTCAACAGAACGCTTACCCAGTGCTGGTGGTACAACACCTCCTCCATTCCCTGGGGGGGGCGGAAAAGTCTTCGCTAAATTGGATTTAGCACAGGCGTACCAACAACTGTCTGTAGATAAAAGAACAGCAGAGGCACAAACGATCGTTACGCACCGAGGTGCTTTTAAGTGCAACTGACTCCAATTCGGAGTTTGCATAGCCCCAGGGATTTTTCAGAGCTTGACAGAGAGACTACTACAGGGAATAAAAGGGGTTGTACCATACTTTGATGACGTTTTAATTGCTGCTTCGAAAAGAGAAATACTAAAGGAGCACCTTAGGCTGGTTCTCCAGAAATTTAAAGACTCCGGCCTTAAAGTTAAAAAAAATAAATGTCAACCGTGTACAGAAAAAGTAGAATTTCTGGGGTACTTAATCGATAAACAAGGCATTTATCCCACCAATAGCAAGTTAAGGGCAATCAAAAACGCCCCAAGGCCCAGAAATAAGACTGATCTCCAAGCTTTCCTGGGGCTTATCAATTTTTACAACATCTTCCTGCCCCACAAAGTGACCGTAGCCGAGCCCCTACATCGGCTTCTAGACAAAAAAGCAACCTGGGTCTGGGGGCACCGAGAGGAGCACGCGTTCCGACAAGTGAAAAACCTATTAACCTCAGATGCTGTTTTAATGCAGTATAACGAGACTTTGCCTTTAACAATCACATGTGACGCGTCACCATTCGGAGTAGGGACAATTTTGAGCCATGTGTTACCAAACTAGTGAAGCCCCTATTGCCTACTTTTCAAGGACTTTATCAAAGGCTGAACGTAACTATAGCCAAATTGATAAAGAGGCTCTTGTTGTTGTATCTGCTGTAAAACAGTTTCATGAATATGTATATGGATGAGTTTTTACTATTGTTACCGACCACAAACCTTTGCTGGGGATTATAGCGGGAGACAAGCCAACCCCCTATATATTATCACCCAGAATGACTTGCTGGTCGAAATTTTTGGCTGCGTACAATTATAAGCTGCAACACCGCCCGGGGAAAGCCATTCCCCACGCTGACACACTGAGCCGTGCACCACTTCCGGAAACCGTCGACGACCCAGCTCCAACCATTACAATGCTCCAGATTGAAACGCTACATTCACCGCCACTAACAGCTAGAGATATCGTGATCAAAACAAAACGCGATCCTATCTTAACACGAGTTCTTAGCTGGGTCGAACGAGGATGGCCAGGAGATCAAACCCCTGATGACTTCATCCCCTTCAAGAATCGGCAAACAGAACTTTTTTCACAAAAGGGCTGCATCCTATGGGGGATAGAGTCGTCCTCCCAGAGCGGTTAAAATGCGTGGTATTAAAGACACTGCATGAGGGCCACCCCGGCATCGTGCATATGAAAGCGCTTGCACGAAACTACACGTGGTGGCCGGGTATCAACAAACAAATCGAAGCCTGGGTAAAGACTTGTTATAAGTGCCAAGAAGTTAGCAATGCCCCACCGAAAGCAATGCCGACAGAATGGGAAACACCCCGGGGACCGTGGTCCCGTATTCATATTGACTTTGTGGGACTAACTAAGGGACACACGTTCCTCCTAACAGTGGATGCCTATTCAAACTGGCTCGAGATCCACGAAATGAAAATTACCACAACTGAGTTCGTCATCCGGAAGTTGAACAGATTATTCGCGACGCATGGACTGCCAGACGTTCTGGTATCCGACAATGGTCCCCAGTTTACCATGCTCCCTTTTGAACAATATTTGGCGGACCGCGGTATTTGCCATGCGCTAACTTTGCCAGCGCACCCTGCGGCTAACGGAAGAGCCAAATGCATGGTACAGTTTGTTAAAAAAAACCCTCTACAAAATGGACTATGCGGACATTGAAGATAAGATTAACAGAATACTCCTTCAACACATCACTCCTCACAGCATCACCAACAAGACTCCAGCTGAATTATTGATGGACGCAAACTCTGCTCCCACCTCGACCGGCTTCACCCGTCTTACGAGCCAGAAAAACCCTGTGGATCTAGCAGGAAATGCCGCGAGTTCAAGGTAGGCGACTTAGTTTTCGCCAGAAACCTTTCTGGCGAACCGTTGTGGGTCGAGACAACTGTAATTCAAGCCACTGGACCCAGGTCGTACCGGGTGAAAACCCGCGACGGAATAATATGGAAACGCCATATAGATCAGCTTCGCTCAAGGCTACAACCTAGGTTCCGCGACTCCGGTAACTCCCAAATTGAGGGGGGAGGGATGCCGAAGAAACCGAATTCGAGATGGTGGAAAGCACGAACGAAAGAAGTCAGCAACCGGGCGTAACAAATGAAGAAGGATCAGAGACGGGGGTATCTTCGCCACAGAGGAACACCTCAACAGAGGCAAGTCCGCAAAGGCCAGAGGACAACGACGAGAACATTAGTGGTACCAAGTCTTCCAATGAGGAACCACCAGCACCCGACTTGCCAGAAAACATCCCGCCAAAACAAGGTTACAGACAAGAACCGGTGGGACAGCGTAAATCCAATAGACAGTCAAAACAACCTTCCTACCTCAGAGATTACGTCCCCGCACCCCCTAAACAGAACCCGGGGGGAAGGGGTGTTATGAACTAATAAAAATGCTTAAATAAAGTTTGTCAAAACCTTTAGAAAATAGCAGGGTTCTAGCCCTGCACTTCTGATTGGCCAATAATAGCAATATCGGATTGGTCCGTTCAGGAGAATCTGATTGGCTGTTAACGAGCCACTCTTTTTGCTTAAGGGGGTTAACACTCCTCGTTTCTTGTTGGTTACCAGATCAGCAGCTTGCCTATAAAAGGGCTGCTGCTGCCCTAGGTTTTTGCTCTGTTCCACAATGATTAATAAAGTGTTGAAGTTCACTGTTCACCGTCTTGTCTCCGTTCCTTGTGCCCATGCGCAGAACTTAACACTTTTGATACATACAGAACAAATAGGATAGATGTATGATTATTGCTTTCAATGTAAGTGGGCATCATTGGAAAATTCAGTGGTGAAGTAATGGAACACTCCAGAAAGAAATGGGATTTTAGAGTTTTGGCTACTCCAGCTTTAGTGGCCAAAATTGAGAATAAAAGGAACATTTCAATCATACAAACTTCTGCTTTTGTTTAGGATGACCAATGAATTTGAAGCAATGTCCAAATGCTGTTCTATGGCTGCTGAAGATGCCAAAGAATCCATCTGCTTCTGCAAAACTTGGTTCCAAAAGTAAACATCCATTTTAAGAAAATTAAATTAATTTAAAACCATAGCTCTACTCTTTTGTAGTAAATGAAAATCTTGTCAGGTTTTGGCTATAACAGCCCTGTTGATCTCAAATCTGTATAATTTTGAAATCTAATTTTAAAAAAGGGCATTGAAATGACATTCACTATCATTCAATATTTGCAGTCATGTAACTTGTACATTTGCAGCAGGTTTTGCAGTCACAAACCTATTTCCAGATTTGTGTATGTATGTGTTACACATTGGGTGAGAGAAGGGGAAAATAGTAAGTGTCTTACAGCTGGCAGAATGAATCATCAGGAACAAAATGAATGCATTGTGGAAATGTGGGGAGGAGGGACTGGTCTAAGGTCATAAGTTTTGGAAAAAATAAGAAAAACATTGGGAAAATTTTTCAGCTTAAATTTAAATCAGATTCAATCCAGGTGGAAGTTCTGTTTTTCCTATGTTACAAGCAAATCAATTCCCAGTGTTGCTATCCTATATTATTGCTGATAGGTCTGTCAAACATTGTTATAACAAAATGAAATCTTCATGGCCAGAGGCAGTGTATCTCTGGATTCTGTCACCATCCTGTTCCTTTTTGTGAGTGTCCAAAAAATAATTCCAGGAAGCATTTTTATATTTGTCACCTTGCATTTTCTTTCCTTAAGATATGTAATAAGAACAACATTAATTGAACTGGTACCTGTTAGGTCCAGTGCTTCATTCATTGCAACAGATAAGGTAGTAATGTGTAAAAAAAATCATATATCTAAAATAACAGTCCGATGGGTTGTTCTATATTGAAGCATGCAGACCTACTGTAAAAAATTGTTGCAAAGAGTATTAAATCAGCACTGTCACTCACTTATTAACTGAAATGTGCTACACAAATAGTAAAGCTAGTTCCATTGTTCTCTATCAGTAATACACCAGGATGTCAAGCTTGAACTCTACCAGCACAAATGATGTATGTGGTCTGAAAATAACAACAATAACAACATTTATATCTCACATTTTCTTCAAGCTAGAACACATCTCTGTACAAACAGTACAGATTACACTCAATCTTCCTAGTTTTTCTATTTTACTCTACATGGTAGGTTGGAATGAGAGAGTATGATTGGTTACCCAGCAAACTCCATGGTCAAATTGGGACTTGAATCTGATTTCCATACTATGAATGGAATTATAAAATCATAATTATACAATTATACCAGTTACCACACTAATTGTAAAATAAGCGGAAATGGTTAAAATACTCCCATTTTACTTGGTGATGATGGAACTGCATGTTGCCATTTCCTCATAGGCTAGTGAAAGCAACATGCCTAAAGAGGCTTCCTTGTGAATCAGAAAATCACAATTTATTAAACAACAAATCAAAAACTAACTGTTCTTTGCAAATGCAGAGTCACGTAAATACAAATACCAGGCCATATTATCTTTATGATTAAATCAGGGGTGGGCTGCTGGGGGTTCGGAAGAGCCCCTAGCTAAGATTCTGTGCAGTTCAGAGAACCCCCAAATCCCAATCCTGTCTGACCCCACCCACCCCTCCCTTCCCAGGAGTCCCCACGTGGCTTGTTTTGGATGCAGGTAAGTGCAAGGTGCATGTGGAGACTCAGGGAGGGGAAAAACGGGCCTCCTGGAAGTTTGGGGAGGCCAGAAATGGGCCCGTTTCCAGCTTCCAGAGAGCCTCTAGAGCTCAGGGAGACCATTTTTGCCCTCCTGGAGGATTGAGGAAAGCCCACGGAGGGCAACCCCCCTCCCCCGCCACTGTGGTGCAGGAGGTCGACTAGGCTACACCCACCCAGCAACCAGGCAGAGAACTCTTTGCAAAAACTTTTGAAGACCACCCCTGGATTAAATTGTCTTATCATCTGTGTTTGATCATGGACTGTAGATATATTTTGATTGACTGATTGATCTATCACCTGCAGAAATGCTGACGTATGAGCAGAGCAGAAACTTTCTAAAAAGGCATCTCTGTTGAAACTCTGTGAAGTCTTCACCACACGGAAGTTCTACTGCAAGACTATTGAGAATCCAGTTCTTTTTACAGTCACCATGGATTTGCCATCTTGGGAATCCTATATAACCAAAATACTGCAAGAAGTTATGTATTGAATCTGAGGTACAGTAAAGAGGAAAAGCACAATATTTTGCTTAACTAAACAGCCACAGCTGATTGGATCCAGATGTTCCTTGAAGAAATTGAATGCTCAGTTGGATCCTGACCTGGGAAGGTTTCACAAGTTATCCTAGAACAATCCTTGTGGCTGATGGTCTGTGTGAGCAAGCAATGGTTTGCAAACCATATGCAACTTTCCAGCCTCTTTTATTAAAGACCCAGGATTTTCCAAGATGACACTGCCAACTTCCAACAACTTGCCAAAATTTCACAGCATATTTTTAAAACAATGCAAAACAAGCTTGTTACTGTTATGTTATTGTTTTACTTTTGGTCTTCCCACTTTCAAAGATTGAAAACAAGACTTATATTTGATCAGTTAGGTCTGCTAATACCTCAGATGCTACAAAGTTCCAAAAGCTGGGAAAAATAAATAAAAGTTGTAGATGAAAAAACATTACCAACTGTTGAGTTATAGACTATGGACATATGGAAATTTTGATTAGACTGTGAAAATAGGCAGCAACTTCTTAGCGTTCTTCCCTTCTCTCTTCTTTGCTCCACAGTGCAAATTGAGACCTTAGAAGATTCTTTAATGGAATTTCTGTATGGAGAATTTGCCATGCATTTGGGGTAATGTTATGCTGTACTCATGTTAGTGAACAAATGTGCCCAGTGTTGATTTCTCATAATTATGCTCGAGAGAGATTGTACATACATGCATGGTTTAATTTGCTATTGAAGGTCAATTACCAGCATGAACTAAATCAAAGAGAAGAATACAGTTGTCCACAGAGAAATGTGGAGTGTGTGAAAAATTCATTGAGTCACATCACAAAATATTATAGCACAGAGACTGAGTAGTGTGATAGACTCTAAACCACTAATTAGAGTAGATCATGAATGGAAGAAGGAAAGTGGTAGCTTAGATCATCAAAAAAAATTACTTAATCTATCATTAAATCACTATGACAAAATGGCTATGACAAGCAGCCATGCTACTAAAGGACATCAGGATATGCAAGTTAGAGTTTCTATGCAACCAGTGCAAACTTATATTATTTAGGAGTGTCAAAGCAATCCTAATGTTTTATACAATTATCTAAGTTTAGAATGGGAATGATCTTTGGCCATATCCTTACTGAGGAATTCTGTCAATGAGGAAAAAAAACAATCTATTCCAGAAGCCATATTTATTTTTGCAAAAACTATTTGCTGTAAATCTACCACTGCTGGTAAGAATTTATGGCATTCAATAGAGAAAAACCTTCACAAAAGAAGTATGGTGGCTGTGGCAGCCTTAATTTTATTGAATCCAAATTTCATATGCCCCCCATTGAATATGTCCCCCATTGTCCCACATTGAACTCCATGGATAAATGGAGAAAGTAAAGTAAATACAACATCACATGGAACTAAATTTACATGTTTGTTTAGTATGTGCCCATGCATATCTTTTCACTGGAGATGGTTTAAGGGATCTGGGATCTCAGTATATCATTTGCTTAGGACAAACTCTCCTCCCACAGTGTATATTACCTTAATATAACATATGATCCCTGTAAAGGAATATGTTTAAATGTATATTTAAAGTAGAATATCCACAGAATCTGAATCAATAAATAAAAATGAATCTAAAAGCAATACCGTATATTGGATTTAAAATGTAAATTCTTCTTTAGATTTTTTTAAAGAATATTCTTTAAAGAGGCATACTTCCATTGCCAGACAAAACGAGAGAAAGAAATGCTTTTATTTTTAAAATACTATTTTCTTTTATTTCTGTCTTCCATGCTTTCATATATTATAACCATTGCCTCTGTTTTAGTTACACAGACAAAGCAGAGATTGTATCCTCTTGTCTTGTCTTAGCCAGTTATTTAGCCAGTTATCTATCTACAAGAGAGCTCATCTTCTTAATCAGTAGTGGGATTCAAAAAACTTTTACTGCCGGTTTTGTGGGCATGGCTTGGTGGGAGTGCCATGGCTGGTAGGTGTGGCGTGGTGGGCATGGCAGGGGAAGCATATTGCAAAATTTCCATTCCCGCCCCACTCCAGGGAAAAGATATTGGAAAATCTCCATTCCCTCCTCACTCCTTGGAGAAGGATACAGAAAAATCCCACTCCCTCCCCACCATACTAACCTGCTTTCCAGCTCCATTCTTCTGTGCAGGACAACAAAAGAACAACCAGCCGATCAGCTGGGATTTGGGAGGCAGAGAATAGATGGGGGTGGGGCCAGTCAGAAGTGGTATTTGCTGGTTCTCCGAACAACTCAAAATTTCCGCTACCGGTTCTCCAGAACTGGTCAGAGCCTGCTGAATACCCCTTTGCTCTTAATCTACAACAAAGCTTGCTCAAGAGTCTTTTTGAAAGTCTTATTATACCATGCCAACTGGATCACCTTTATCAACATACCTGTTCTCATTCTCACACACCTCCCTTGGCTTTTTCCACCACCCTAGGCATGGCAGGCAACAAATGGAATGGCAAAAGAAAAAATTCACCAGTAGCAGAGTCCCCCTACAACAGCCTAGCCATTCACAAGTGGTTCAGGAGCAGAGCAACATGTTTCTTACTCTCTCCTGCCCTAACAAATAGGAATTAAGGATTTTGCCTGGATCGTATGCTTAGTGTTGGCAGACCTTACTAGACTAATGGCAGTCTTGATGACACGCTTCCTCTGTATTCTCTCCTCTGTACCAGAACAGAATATTCTTTCACTTTCCTCAGTCTCTGCTGCTATTCATCATCACAATCTTAAGCTTTCTCTATTGCCTACTTTTGTCATTTCAGGTTGTGCAAAGAAGAAGGCAGGAATGTACAGCTGATGACTTAGGCAGGAGCAGATAGCAGCAAAATACCAGCATGGCAGCAGGCAAGGGGCACTGCGACAAGTAGAGCAAGGGAAGGGAAGGATATGCCCACACAACTGAATAAAGTGGTTCCCATTTTTGCCAGCAGAGCTTGGGGAATGGCAGATGTACGATCACTCTAAATTCTACCTTCACTACCCACTATGAAAAACTATTCAGGACAACACGCCTACCTGTGCCATATGTAATGGCCTCTTGTAAATTGGTTAGGGGAGATTCAAAGTGGTCCTTACAATAGCATCCCAGCTCTTCTCCCTTTTTCCATTGGTCTCAGATGAAGGGACAAAGAGAAAAGGCAAATTGTTAGAAGTGGCCTTCCTCTCTTTTGATCATGAGAGAGTAAGACAGTTTTCTCATGATCACAGACCTACTCTTGGGAACTCTCATTGCAAGCAATTGTGTCTTTTTCCTTAATGATGCACACAACTGGAAGTTGCAACTAGTTCTTAATTATTACCATCCTTGAATTTTGGAGAGCCTTCAAATTAGGTTTTGAATTTAGGAATTTGTTTTAATGGATAAAATGTAACATATGGATATACTACTGAGAACAAGAAAGGAATTTCTTTTTTACTCATGCAACTACTTACTCAAAATTAATCTTTCAGATTTCCTATATTTAATATTGAGGGAGCTATACAGTCATATATTTTGCCAGTACTGTAAACCAATTTTTGGCTTCAATTTAAAAAAACTTTGTTAAAAGTCGCTAATTAATCATTTTTGTTTTACACCTAGTTCTTTAACCAAAAATATTCAGTTTTATAATATAACTCTTGGCAAGCTGAACAGTCTAAACAGGCAAGGAGATACTAAAGTCAAATCTGAACAAAGCAGAAAATAACACTGAAACATAATGTAAAGGAGTGCTCCATAATGCTCACAATGGTTGAAGTGATTATTAAGAATTGTCTTGTGTCAATAATTCCAGAATCAATGATTTGACAATAGTTTTTATTAGGACCCATAACATGCACAAAATTATAAGCAAGCTTCCAAGTTCTTTTTACCAAGCAGATGTCAAAAACTATAAGATAGGAGCACAAATGCCCATTACAAGCCATTATATTATCAAAATGTCATTACTTCCTGAACACAAAAGATTTGATTGTGTCATTTGCATCATGTCTGATATGACCACATAAAGTCACATTCTTTTTGTAATGGCATCATGATGCAGATGCCACCATCTGCCCCTGCCACCTGCTTGTATGGGCAAGCTAGGAGTGGAAACCCAAGAAAAATGATTGAAATGAATGCCCCTAGGGTCTTAAGCCAGTACTTCAGGAGGAGGTACAAACTGAAATAGATTAAGTTCTACTAGTTACAGTTTATACATTTAGCATTGTTGGCCTCCTTCCTTGCTATAAAGATTATTACCTTACCCATTGCCTTTCTTTCAAGTTTGCTGCTAAGAATGACTGTATCCCAATGTTTTTTCTCCATTGCACCCTTTAATGTTATATCAAGTGTTTAATTTCCCTATCATGCTTTGGAAATGTCTAACATTGGCACACACACAAAAACCCCAATGCAACATGTTCTTTTTCAAAAATTGTTGGCATGATCCTCTTTTAGGTGTTTTTGTATTTCTTTTGTTTTCAGATTGACATGAGCATCCATTAACTTGTTCTGAACATTGGCCTATAGCCTATATCTGGGTGTCAAACTCACATCGTTAGATTTTTCCCTCCGCTAAACCGGGCATGACCAGCATGTGACGCATCTGGCCCATGGGCCGGGAGTTTGACAGCCATGCCCTATAGCATTTCCTGAAGTATATGCACTTTTCCAAATTGGATGCTGATGGCATCTATCAGCTTTTCTCTATGATTCAGTTTAAAAACTGATTTGCCATCGATTTCATATTATGAACCAAGTGGATCCTATATTTCTCAACACATTTTAATCTCCTCCGTGTCAATCACTATCTCTTTCACATATTGAGATCTCTGAGATCCCTTAGCACTGTTGATCTAAAGAGCAGGAGTCAAAATATGTCTTTGGCATCCTGGACTTCCATCTCTTTCTTAGCAATTTAAATCACATTTTCCAGGGATTCCGGTTTCCTAATGTTGTTGGTATCAGTGTGAACCATGAACTCCATCTATTGCCCTACCATACCTAGCACTTTATCTAAATGGAACACAATCTCCATGTTTGTATTAGATACAAACATGGAGATTGCATAGTGATCTATGCATTATAGATCATTATGCATTCCATATATTCTTCATAGAACCACCTCTGTGTGTTGAATCACGCACTATTCAAATTATACCTCTTCCAGAGCAGTATTCTCAATATAAGAGGATCTTAAGTAACAAAAGAGGGATAAAAATCTAATAAATAAATAAAGGTGCATCACTCAAGAATAGGGTTCATTCTACTAAAATATCTTCCTTATCCCAAAACCAAAAGCTTCTAGTTCTTCCTAATAGAAAAGGAGCTGTCATTCTGGAATAGAATTAAATGATCATTCAGAGAAGATCCTACCTATACACCTCTCTAACTGATTAAACATATGAACTAGTATATTCATACTAGTTATTGTTAGTAATTATGTATTTATTTTTTAAAATAACTATTGGACCTAAAATTTCTAAATTACACTTTTACAGTTTGGACCTGTGACTGAATAACTTGCTCAATAACTAAAAACACCTTGAATGTGGAATGAGTGAGTGTATAGCAAATAAATGCTCATTTCATTTCACTTTAGCAATTAGAATAGACATTGTTTAGGTTCAATGGGAATTGTTATGTTTCTCTGAATTAAATGGTAATGGTGCAGTTAAGAGATTTTGTAGACAGCCTAAAAGATCTTCCTCCAAAATATGTCTCAAAATGGTTGTGAACAATAGCAATTTCCTGGGCTATGTAGCTGAAAAGGGAATAAATCAGCCTTCTCAAAGTGTTAATAATGATATCCTTCCCTTCTTGCTTTGTTTATTGATATAATGCTCAGACATTGACTACATCTATCTGTGATTGGAAGGTATGTTTGTTACCTTATATTCCCTTTCAGTATGAATTTCCGAATAACTGTTATAGTACAAGAAAAAGTGTACTAACGTGTAACGTGATATATCTTTTTTATGCATGTATCTTCCAACAATTAGCTATTTGCTTCCTAAAGGCACTGTATTCTGTTCCTCACATTTTTTTCTTCACCTCAAACTCTTCTGGCTTTCAATCTGGCTTTCAACCTCAAACTCTTCTGGCTTTCAATCTGTGATGTCTTCAATCTACATTTAATGGCCATTTACAATAATCTTCGCTGAACATTAGGTTTCCATTTCCCACTGTAGCAGTGTTATATTTATTAAATCTAGGAATTTCTGGGGCACAAAATAATCCACTCTAAAAACTTAATTTTGCTTTTAACATAAGAAGCCATGGTTTATGCAGTACAATAGAGCATCAGTTTAAGGATTCAGTTTAAACAAAGATATATAAATGGCTTATCTTGACTGATTTCAAATAATCTTGTTTTTCCTTGAGAAGAGACATTTGAAAATTGACCAGAGATGTCTAAGCTAAACTTGCAGACCTGCATATTCACATACTAAGGCCATTCACTTTCTTTGCAAAAACCACAAAATTGCCTTAAGAAAATCAATTTGTTTCATAATTAGGAAACAAATCACATTTAGCCTACAAAGAGTACAAAGCAGAGTGGTATTCAGCAGGTTCTGACCATTTCTGGAGAACCGGCAGCAGAAATTTTGAGTAGTTTGGAAAACCAGCAAATACCCCCTTTGACTGGAGATTTTACAGTATCCTTCCCCTGCCACGCCCACCAAGCCACGCCCACAGAACTGGTAGTAAAAAAATTGAATCCCACCACTGGTACAAAGTATTACCTAACAACTCAATGTTTTTGCCAAATCAGAGCTGGCTTACTACTGTATATCTACATTTCTTACATCATCATTCTTTGTTGAAATTAATCAATCTTGATATTGTTATAAATATGGGGGGGGGGAGAAGAAACATGTACATTTTCAGTAGAAAAAACATATACATTTGTTTGTACATTCAACATAATTAATCATGCCCCCTCAAAAGAAACAGAAACAAAAACCTTCTGTATAAATGAAAACTTTCCTATTTAAGATTGTTGTTCATTGAATATATGTTTTGTGTGATGTCTTTCTGTTAGCTACTTATTTTTTGTCTTTATTGTATTCTGTCTCTTTTTACTCTTTTTACTCCTTTCTCCTTTGGATGTTACTATATTGAATATCTATGGCCCTGTGTAAGAGCATAACAGCAATTACACTGCCTAAATTTTCTTAGGAAGTCTAATAAATATATTACCATAACAAACAGAACCACATCACATTACAGCCTAGAGTTTTTTGGATGGAAGGCTCTTCAGAACATCCCTCTTCAAAATACTCCATTCCATTCTCTACTACAAAAGTCACTCAGCCACTGAGAATACTTCATATTCACCAAGTTCTTTGGTTAAATTGTTTGATTTACATTCGCAGGCATCTAATTTTGCTGATATTTTTATTTCAGTGCATAGATTTTATTTACACATTGTCTACATAAGGACAATGTGTATATAAAATCTATTTCAAAGAATAGGTTTACAGTTACTGCAAGATTGTAACAACTGGCAGGCTTTTTGTAAATGTGTGAATTTTTTGAAGCCGGACTGACTCAGAATTTTTTAACTGGAAGAAAAAAAGTAAGACTTGAAAACTAAGAAACCAAACTGTAGCTAATCCAAAGAATTCGAAAAATATTGTCCCTTATTCTACCAGTAGTCTAGCTATTGAAAAGTTTGTACTTACTCCTTTTTCTTTCCTTATCCTCAATTTAGACAGGGATAAGAGCAATAATGGAGATGCAATGCACTGAAAGGAAAAATGGAAGATTATTTTCCCCTTGCTCTTCTCCATTGTTCTTTTACACTGTTTAAAATAATGAAAAGGCAGAAAGAGATATAGACATAGTTTTGCAAAGGTCATCTGCAATAGCCTCTAGGAAATTCTACATCTTCACATTCAACTATCATGCTGCTAGACACAAACATTAGGCAATGAAAAAAATGAGTAAAATTTATCATCTTAGCAGGAAAACAATTTGCAGGACTCTGGAAACTATGTCTTTTAAAAATGTTTATATTTACATTGTGTTCTCATTTCTTGACATAGGTACCAGATAGACACATGTAATGGGTTGTGTTTAAGTAGATAATAGCTCATACTTTTCTGTTGAGTAAACAGTAGTTGTGTACTGGTGGTGACACATATTTTTTACCAACCCCATTTTAAACAAAGCAAGCATTTGAAGTGCATAGCATGTATATCCTAAAATGTCCTCCCTCATTAGTATATGTATCTGCACATTAGACCACTACAAATATCTCACATAAGCTCTCTAATTAATTGAAACCCTAAAAGATCCAGTAGTATATCAAGTAAATGTTGACAAGATCCTTCAGTTAGAATTCTTAAATAAAACTTTTGAGAATTGTAAAACAGAAAGAGGAAGAGACTAGAGAATGCAGGAAAATATGAAGCAGGCATGTGGTAAAGCAGCATTTTTACTGAAGTAAGAGAAGTTTAATATAGAATGTCTGCAATACCATTCTGGCTTATTGAGCAGAGAATCTGTGAGATCATTCATGCCATCTGCACTCAGCAGGGATGGGTTGCTGAGAAAAGTTAGCAAATAAAAACAAAAAAGAAAGTAAATGAAAATAATATGCAGAGCGATAAAAATAGGGAAACCAGAACTCTAAACCAGTTGGATTTCAGTTACCTCCACTGGATCCTTCTATAGAGAAATATGTCCTTGTAATGGTTATATAAAATGAAATGTGAATGTAAATGTGAATCCTAGCACAGGTTGAGAAAATGCTGTTTACCTAACCAAGGCTGTAATTCATGAGTATTTAAGTTATTGTCAGTGGGATTCATTGCAAAATGAGTGTAATTTTTAGTAAATGTTTCATATTCAAATATGACAGATTGATAATTGTCAGTTCACCTGAAACTCTTAAGAAATAGTTCAACATCTTGCATATG
This sequence comes from Emydocephalus ijimae, assembly GCA_004319985.1. Taxonomy (NCBI): domain Eukaryota; kingdom Metazoa; phylum Chordata; class Lepidosauria; order Squamata; family Elapidae; genus Emydocephalus; species Emydocephalus ijimae. Next base: position 14,960 of record BHEV01042049.1, read on the forward strand.
GTATTGCAAGACCTCATATTGTTAAATATTACTTTTTTCCTCCCTTATGATAGTTAAAATGTGTCACTGGATGTTGTTACTGCAATAACTAGGATATTTTACTGTTAATAGTTAAAATGTATCATCTATTTTTTCATTTCCTAACTATAATCATGACGACTATATTAAGAATATAAAATAATGTCACAAAAGAATATAATTCTTAATTTTTAAAACTTGCAATTGATTCAAAGACATAAAACAGTTTTCTCTCTTTATTTTCTTACTGAATAATGAGTTTTAGGCAGATTTCCCAGTCTTCTTTTTCTCCTTGCAAATGCAGAGAATTCAACACAAGAGAGCACTGCACAATTCCTGCTGATAATGTTCAGAATGGTACCTGTAGCCGACAAGTCTTTGTGGGTAGCCATGTTGATTCAATGTCATCCAGGATTTCAGCTCAGTTAGAGGCCAAATGTATTCCCCAGTACCTGTGAAAGCTTCCCTGTTTTGACCCCCCCCCCCAAAAAAAGGACAACACTTGAGTGATATGTTTTCAGGGGTGGGATTCTACCAGTTCTGTGCAGCTCTGTAGAACCGGTTCTATGTCTGCTGCTGGTTTGGCCCACCCACCCACTCGGGCTCTTACCTGACCTTTATTTCCTGCTTTTTGAACCTCAGCTGCTTTGCACAGCACAGCTGTGGTTGAAAAAACAGGAAGAAAGTGCATTTTCAACTGCTGCGAACTCGCGCACAGCGCTGCTCAGCTGTCCAGGCAGCAAGCTGACGACGATTCACATGCACGAGCAGCAAATCATAAATCATCAAACCGGTAGTTACACCGGTCGGATCCCACCACCTTATGTATGTACTAAATACTCCACATTTGCAAAGAGTAAAAAGGATTCCCTTTAAAAAAGCATCCTTAAACTATTAAACACTGGATAACAATGAACTTCTGACACACAAATACATGGTTCTCCCATAGCCATTAGCTTATAGCCTATTGACACAAAGGTTCATAAGTTGGTCGACTGATACTTGCTTTCCAAAGTCACTAATAAATATTTGGAAAAACCAAGATCACTGGTAAAAAAACCCACTGGCAATTGCTTAATTTTCATTATTTAAACTTGTAAGGCTGAGGTTGTGGTGGAATGGCCTTGAGAGACAGGATGAAGAGCTGTTGAGAAGGCTGTGGGAAGATAGAACAAATCTGAATACAGGGCAGAACTACATAAATGTTTCAGAGAGGCCCTACTGGTTCACACAAAGAAAAAGGGAAGAAACAAAGAGACACATTCAGATGTGCAAACTTATAGAAGTTATAGTAACAGTCATTGGTCTATATGACTTTGATTTCATAGTCTACTGTATCTCAAACAGATAACATCTAATGTCTAAGTAATTTCCTAAAAATTTACATTAATAACTGAAGACTACATATATATGCATACTTGCAGTTTATCCATTTTTCTGATGTTTCTTCTTTTTTCCTTTATATCTTTATTTATTTATTTAATATATAAAATACAAAGAAAAATAGAAATAGGAAATTAAGGGAAGGAAAAGGAGTGGGGAAAAGAAGGTGAGGGGTACAAGGGAAAAAAGAAAAGCCGTTGGCTTCTGATGTTTAAATTTTAATTTCAAACATAGTGTAGGCAATCCTGTCTTCTCTTTCCTTTCAATGATTTCATGTTACTGGGATAATACTACAAATAAAGAGTACTCTTCCCCCCAACCTTCCTAATGGTCCATTTTATTTAGCTAATGGAAAGGAGGCAGAATCAAATGTACAAGAATGAAAACTCTGCTCTAAGTATTAATAAAACAAAGAACAATGATTAGTACTTTCCAGTACTAATGGAGCTTCAAAGTTTTGAATTCCTATTCATTAGGACTTTAGAAGGGTGGTTGTATTTATAGGGGGAAAAGGAATGATGGAAGGTTTGAACCCAAAACACATTATTTTTTTAAAAAATATGATGCAAACATAAGGGCTTTGTTACAGCGCACGCAACAATCAGGAACCTGTTTCCCCTTAGCAAGCTTCTAAAAAGTTTCTCCCATATAATTATTAAATGAAAACACTCACTTACCCAGTACTCAGCCTTTAAATCTCGAATAAGAGACATTCACTCAGGGAAAGGTACTTACCATGTTTCTATGGATACCAAATGATGCCAATCAGGTCCCTGTTTTCATTTCAAAGTGGTACCCTGCAGAGAAATAGAGTTTGGTGAGTAGCTGTTTATGTGTAGTAAATAAATAGGAAGCTTGTTTATTTGACAAAAAGCCTGTGACCCAGACACGTTTTTTGTTAGCAGCCTTCATTCTTTCTCTCCCATACCTCTTTAACACAATACAATTGGGCTGTGACATGAACCACTTTATGCAATTCCCTGCCAAATCCAGGCTGAACAGGACTTGCTTATGGAAGAAGCAACTCGTTGGCTGGCACTTTACTTCTGACATGACCTTTCAGAGATTGTGACAAGATATTCAGAAAAAAAAAAGAGATAACAGTTTACTTTCCAGTGTTAAGTTCTCATAAGATTGGGGGAGGGTCTCAAAGAGGAGAAGGGTAGGGATGTATTCAGCAGGATGTATTCAGCAGGTCCTGACCAGTTCTGGAGAACCGGTAGTGGAAATTTTGAGTAGTTCGGAGAACCATCAAATTCCACATCAGCTGGTCCCGTCCACATCTGTTCTCTGCCTCCCATCTATTCTCTGCCTCCCAAGTCCCAGCTGATCGGCTGGGTCTTCTTTGGTTGCCTGCACAGCAGAATGGAGCTGGAAAGAAGGTTAGTGGGGTGTGGAAGGAATGGAGATTTACAGTATCCTTCCCCTGCCACACCTACCAAGCAATGCCACCAAGCCATGCTCACCAACCCATTCCACAGAACCGGCAGTAAAAAAATTTGAATCCCACCACTGGTAGGGAAAATAAATAACAATATCAATCAGGGGAGATAGAATTCAGAAGATTCATATAATTCAAAGTGAGTTTTGAAGGAATAAATGCTTCCTTGGAAATTAGCCAATATGATAATGGTCTAGTTCTCAGATTTTTTTAAAATGCTTCATGGCATAAATGCCTAGTTTTGGCATGCAACCTTTCCATAGACATATTTGGTCATTCAGAAAACACTATGACTAAATTCTCTTTGAGAAGTGTTAAGTTTATAATGTCTCTTTGAATTAAGCTGACAAGAATATAAAGGAAGGCCATCCACTTTTGTACTTAAGTAGTTTAAAATAAAAGATATCAACACATTTTCTATTTTTAAAAGTGTAGTTATTTTATTAAACAAATTAATATGGCTACCCAGCTCACACATGGTGACTCCAGGCAGCTTACAACATTAAAAACCCACAGTATAAAACCCCTGAACCCAACCCACCCCCATTTCCCACAGGGCAACAAACACAATCAAACCAGCCACTTGATCAGCTCCATATAAATCTGGGGTTCCCAGTCCTGATGATAGTTGTATTCTAGCTGCGATTAAAAATACAAAATATGGCCTTGTTTTAAGGCTTGGAAATGAGATATTTACACTAATGTAAATAAGAACTTTTTTATTTTATATCTGCCAAAGGAGTGATTTTGGGGTACTGCTATTGATTTGATATTTCTCAACTGAATGTACAGCATGCTTTGTGGACAGAGTAATTCTGTGTTCTTTTGCCAGAATTCACAAAGGTCTGGTTGACAGCGATACCTTTTACAGCTAAATTTACTCCAGAGTGACAAGAGCAGGTGGGCCTAAGCCTGCCAGACACTTGTGCATGGAAATCACACATCTTACAGGTCAACAGCAAGGGGGAAAAAGCTCCTGCCTTTGGTGCAGAGGGTGAGTGAGGCAAACAGGACCCAACCTGGGGGGTTTCTCTTCAAAGCCAGCTGGTCTGGCTTTATTCTACAGGAATTTTTTACCTGTCAGTTTAATCAACAAAGCCCTCAGCAGGTGCTGACGGAGACATCTTCCTGGAGAAGAAGGGCACTGGTGAGTTTTCATAATTTCTTTTTACTAGATAAATTGATAATATTAATGCCTATTTGCTGTCAGCCTGACAATTCCCTTATAAAACCATGCCTGTAACCAGAAATGGGTGAGTTTCTACAAATGTTATGTTCCAATAGAGAGGGTTGAGAAATGTGCTGTTTTCCAATAATTACTCTGACAAGGCAAACTTGCCCAGGGAAATTCAGTGCCTGTTTCTTTTTTGATGAGTAAGATCAACTTTAAAGATCAAATGGGCCAGTGAAGACAAAATGGCTAAGGACATTTATACACATTCATGCAGAATAATTCAGTTGGGGAAAAAAGGAAAGAAAAATGCATCCCTCACCTCTGAACAATACATAGCTTTTAATTTTGAAATGAATAGTGAAAGAGATAAATTACATTTCATCAGCCATGTTTTATACCTACATTAAATTTGTCCAACCTGTAAAATGCTATAGAAATTATCTTTTGAATACAGCCCCTGGAGTTAACTTACCTTAAAGAGAATATGAAAGGCAGTCAGGTACAAATTTCGCTGATTTTTACTAGAGGCAGAAGCTGGATTATGGGGAAAAAAGTGGGAATATAATAGTACTTTCATATTAGTTGCAAAGAGAATTCAATGTGCACAACTGTTTATGTCTTAACACCACCAAGCAGTTTGCAAAGGATAACATTTTAAAAGGCAATCTTATTTTAATTACAGCAAAGACGTGGGAAAAAAGATCAAATGCTAAGACATATTTGGGGAGGAGCAGAATTTTTTTTATGAGGAATGTCTATTTTCACAAGCTTGTGCTTTTAACTATGCTTCAGAGCAGTTCTTACAAACTGTCAAACAAATGGAAAGATTTCTGTAAACAAGTAATCAAGTTTTGATTTTTTTTTAGTCCAAGACTAATATTATATACAAAATGAACATATGAAATTGCTTTTCACAACCAGATTCCATACTGACATACTGTCTGGCACACAAGTTTAAAGAGCACAGAACAACAGATAGATAAATTATGACATTAATTTGGCACATTAAATTATTCACTTAAGAAATTCAGAATTATTGTTCATGTATCAGACAACTCTTTAAAGAAGTATTGTTCAACTATTTTAAAGACATTTCATACAGAATATATTTCCATGTTTTCCTATGCAAGATATTGCTTTCAAAAGACAAGGACTCAACTCTTAACTTCTCATATTTAATTCACTTTTGGAAGCCAATCCAATGGATTTCCATGGTTCCTATTTCATGCAAAAAATTTGGTATCTTTCTTGCCATCATTCTGACTTCTTTTTCTCATTTAAGTGAAACATAGAGAACAGCTGATTTGTCTTGATATCTGTTAAAACCATGCAGCTGCTCCAGAAGAATGCCAAGGACATTTGTAATAATATTTTAAAATTTGTGAAGTATAACGGTTGCTAATTTTAAACAATGGTACAAATTATGTTGGAGAAAAGGATAATGTAATTTATAAAGTTGGACATTCAAAGAAACTAAAGCTTTATGGGTTTATTGCAATTGCTTACATATTTCTTTCAGAATAAAAGCCAACGAACATATTGTGGACGACTGCAATGCTCTGTAAAACTCCTTAATGTACCATGTTCGTTACTAAACTGGGATAAATATATTGTCTGGAAAAATATCCCCTATTCTGAAAAACATTTCTGTAAAGTTGTAAAGAAAGTAAAAGATGGATTAAGAGAAAAGAAATCCAGATTCCATCAAACAATTTTATAATATGGACACTAAGATATTAAGCTTTAAGTAGTTTTTTCAAAAAGTTTTAGTTCTTATGGAATATAAGAACCCAAACAGCTGCTAATATGATGCATCTTTATTAAATCTTGATAGAAATTTTCTCTTCTATTACCAAAAAAAATATTTTGTTACTCCTGAAAAACCAAATACCTTTTACATAATAAATAAGCAAGCCCATCAAAAACATACTACCAGATTTTTTTTACTTTTACTATTAAACCTAATTGTTAACTTTACACATTGCCATATTACATAAAACTCAAAGAATATGACAACAAAATATTAGCAGATTAATTTTAAAAAACATATTATAGATAAATACAATCTAAATTTTAAAATATCAACACTTAAATTCATCTTAATTAATAAGATAATATTAGCATTATACTATGGCCTTTTAAGTCCTTCCTTAAATAACATGTTTAGCAGAAAATGGAACTTAAATTTTATCTGAATGCATGTGGAATTGTAGAACCTTAATAATGGCAAATTTTGTCAGAGGACATATTCAGGTCCCATTCCATAAGGCAATATAGTCTGCAGTTAAAACTCTGGCAGTAAGCATATTTATTTCTTTGTAACACACTGCTCATTATCCTACAGTGAGTAAATACAAGACGTTACAGAATAGGAATTCTTTGTGGCAAAGATATCTTGTGCCTGTCCTATTAATCTCAATGGAATATTCATTCAGCTATTTCTTAAAGCAGAGCAATTTAAATATTAAAAAAATGCACATGATAACTTTTTTATATATAAAAATAGTTCTTTGAGCTTTCCAGATATGACTGTAGAATTTTTATCATCCATTTCTATAGTTTAAAGATACATGATGAATGGTAATTTAGTTGAGTTTTCCACTACATGTTTTTCTTTAACTCTAAATGGTAACAATTGTCCAGGGTTAGGTATTCTAGAGAGCATGTACATATGGCCCTTAACTGCATTTGAAATTGACTGGATATACACATATGCAATTCTTTGTTCTAAACATAGTAAGGCAAGAAGATGTCATATGATTTTGAAACAATGAATTCTTCCTTTCCTTCCTTTTTCTGTGCAAAAAGCAGAATAGCTTTACTTAATTAAATGAAGTTACACATTCTAAAATTGCTAAGAGAAGTCTATGCACAATTGCTCTTCCTTGCTTAATTCTGTTTTCTGCAACAAATTATTTTCAAAATCTCATTTATATACAAAAAGGATCAGACTTTAGAGAAAAATTATAAATAAATATGCAATACATCTGTAACTTTGCTGCTCTTGCTCATTTAGTTTACAACAATAAAAGTAATAGTCTATGCAAAAAGAATCCACAATTGTTCATATTTTAGAAGATTATTTGAAGAGACTGTCTGAGAAATTAATCACTCCATAAAGAATGATTAAAATGGTTTACACTTGAACCAATATTTTTCCTTCTTGCTTTCCTTTTCTTAACTTTCCTTTTCTTGTACTCTTTTAAAAAGAGTACAAATTCCCTGTATGCTCCAGAATCAGTTCCATACAAGTTTTTAAAATGAAGAAAATGGCAGTTTTCCTGCATCATGTGTCATTTAAAACAGGTAATCATTGGGGGGGGGGAGGAATCCATATTATGAGAATATTTTTATTATGTCAGTGATTAGCTCTACAAAATGTACAAGTTTAACTCTCTCATCCTCATTCATTCACATAATTTTAATAATAACCATGGGGCATAGTTTTATTTTATTCTAAGCATGGTAACGGATTATGTATACTTTTTGAATTTCAGCCATGGACATTTTTTTATGATTCTGCAGCACAGGAAACTTTGAAAATGTCCCAAGTCATCTGAAAATATACAAACATTTGTCCAGATAAAATAATGAAGCTTAAAACAGCTACAAACCAAACTATCCTGTAGCATATCGCTAACATTATCTTAACCATTCTTCTGGAACTATTTTCCCTAATAAATAGAGCTTAGGAGAAAAATACACAGGACTCAAACTGATGCCCTCTGTCTCTTGCTTATCCAAAAGAAGTAAAGGGAGAATCTGCAGATAGTGGGAAATTCAGAAAGCAAAATAAAAGTGATGGAGAATGTCAGACAAGGAGAGGGAAACCACATCTCACTGGAGTCAACACCTCCTATTTATTTCAATCCTGTTCCTGTGAATCACATTCACAGCATTTTCTGAGTTTATTTAATGATTAAACCAATTATTTACATAAGGAGCCATATGTACATGCTGTGGTTATTTCTATTTATGAAAAGGCAATATTTATTTGGGATACAGGGGCTCCAATCCTGAATACTCCAGTCTGGGAATAAGTACCATTCAGTACAATGGAAATTACTTCTGAGTAATTCTGAGATGCATAGAGCTACAGTGAAATTGCTATTTTTATCTATTATATTTCTAATATAATTATTGGTTGTTAATTTGCTTGGCTCCTCATAGTCCTGGAAAACAACTGACAGTTATACAACTTGTGAATAATGCAGGTTTCGGTTTATTTGTATTCAAGCAAGCAAGACATTACAGAGCAAATCTTATTGAGAAGTAAATCCCATTAAATTACCTCCTGAATGGTACAAGATTGCGCTATCCACTGATCCACTCACAAGTAATATTAAAGTTGAACCCCAGTCCTGATGATTACATGAAAAATAATACAAATAATAATAATTAAAAATACTGCATGACTAACCATACGCAGTTAAAGTCTAAGCTCATGAAATTGTATATTAAAATACAATTCTGATATGTGGCCTTTATGTTGTGGATGGTATGGTGGCATGCTTTTCTCTTTGTATTTTTTTTAATGATTTCTAATTTACCATGTCACATATTTAAATTTAGGCATTAAAATGCTGTCATGGGAAATACAAGGTTAAAGGAAGGCATTATGTCTGGGTTCCTTACTGGCTTAGCATTTGGACTCACAGTAGCACAGCTGAAGTATGATTCTATTCCTGGCAAGTCAGCAAATGCAGGCTTGTTTTACCCTGCTTGACAGAAAAGTCCCCAATTCCCTCCCACCCTTTTATATATGAGCTAGCACACATTTTCCTGCTGCCTCTACAATTTTTCTGCCCATAGAATACTGGTAGGAATTTTGGGCATTTACATTCTAATGTATCACAACTGTTTGAACATGTAGCTTAACCTGTTGCATTGCTGGAATTTTCTTCCAGTATCTATCTACAGTTCTTCTCCTTCTTCCGGGCCCTGCACTGTTACTGAAGGTCTCCAACGAGTGACTTATTTCAATACTGAAAGTTTTATTGCTTGCAAAACTAGGGAACAGTACCAACATTTGGTTTTGCAATTTATACTGCTTTAAAAGACAGCTGTCTGCTTGGTTGGATTAATCAATGGGTTTAGCTAGCCCTTGAACAGCACCTCATGAAAAAGGTAGGCTGGACTTATACATGCTGTCTCTATGCCAGACTCCTTTCAAATTCCACTCATTTGAATGTGACAGCTGTGTACTTAATCATATGACGAGAGCCATCTCGTGCCCTCAGTTTAATATTGAAAGACTGTCAAGAATGAAAAGAAAAATGTAGAGTATACAATATGGGACTCAGAACTAAAGTACAGGTAGTCCTGTATTTACAAACTCAATTGAGCCCAAAATTTCTATTGTTAACAAGACAGTTGTTAAGTGAATTTTGCCTCCTTTTACGATCTTTTTGCCATTGTTAAGTGAATCTCTGCAGCATGGTTGTTAAGTGAATCTGGCTTCCCCATTGATTTTGTTTGGCAGAAGGTTGCAAAACCTTCATATAACTCCAGAACATTGCAACTGTCATAAATGGGAATTATTTACCAAGTATCTGAAGTTTGATCATGTGACCATGGGGATACTGCAGCAAGTCATAAGTGTGAAAAGAGTCAAGTCACTTTTTTCACTGCAGTTGTAACTTTGACCAGTCACTGAATGAACTGTTGTAAGCCAAAGACGACATGTCGACTTTTTCTATACATGCTGTCTTACTTCCCAGATTGATTTATTATTTCATTTTAAAAAAATTATGTCACCACCTCATCATATGAAACAAAACGTGGAGTGCTTATGACAACATTACAAATAAATAATAATCATAAAAACAATAAATACTGAAATTTGACACCTCCCCCCTTGCCCAATGCAAGCAACAAAACCATCTTCAGGTTGTAACCTCAACCCTGGGATAAGAGATGGCCTTTTGGAAGGTTAAGGCCTGCTGGAGGCCTGCCGGAGGCCTGCTGGATCTTGGGGAAAAGGGTGTCCCATAGGACAGCTGCTGCTGGCAAGAAAAGTACACTTCCTCAGTCCCAGTGGATGGTAATATTTAAAGGAAGGGACCTGGAACCTGCCACCATATTTGGCTTAGTGCAATGGGCAGATACTCTCATCAAGGAGGTTCCACAAGTAATCTGGTTCCATGCCATGTGGGGCTTTAAATGTGATAACCAGCATCTTGAATTTCACCTGGGAAGAGATTAGGAGCTTCTTGATGTGTTGAATTTATATATTGCCACAATTTAAATATAGTCAGCTTTTGATACCATGAACCACAGTATCTTATAAGACCACCTATAGATAAATTGGGATTAGGACTTGGTTTGCTCTTTCCTTAATGGACAGTTCCAGTCTGTTTTGATGGGGGTGAGAGGTTGGCCTAAAGCAACTGGGTCACTACAGGAGTTGGTCCTTTCTCCCTTGCACTTTAACATTTAAATCACTGGAGATCAACTGACAGAATAGGGTGGTATCATCAATGTATACATCATATTCAATTACACACTGAGCAATACGGAGATTCTGTTAATGATCCATTCTGGAGCTTGGAAATTATAAGGGCCTGGATGGGAGAAAAATGAAGTTGAACTTAAGCAACACTGTTGCTATTTGTATATCAGTGTTTTCCATCAACAACAGGTTTATCTCTGGACATGCAAGCACTACATTTTGAGAACCAAGTTCCTGATTTTGGATCCTTCTGAACTCCCAGCTCCTGCATGAACACCAAATGGAAGCAAGGGCTAGAAGGGCTCCTCCCCAGTCCAGGTTTGCCTGGTGATGTATACACTTCATGTTCTCATCACTCAGATAAATTACTTCAATGTAGTTTAAATGTAGCCACCTTTGAAGTTTATGCAGATTATAGCTAGTCCAAAATACAGAAACCCTTGTGTTTACTGACATCCAGCGTAAGATGGATATTGTGGGTGCTGTACTGGTTATTGATTCAGATCTAGGTACAATTTAAGGTCCTGGCTTTAGTTTAACCTACAGTATAAGGTACTGCATATAGGTTTGGTGGCTGCCTGAGTGTTTTCTCCAAACTGCTTCGGCGTCTTCTAGCAGAGTTAAAGAGAACCAATGCCAAAATGTATTGCTGTTCAATGGCAACACTGATACTATGAAATGATCTCTTCTCAGAGATCTAGCTTACCCCCCTTGATGGCTTTCAAAAAGTTCTTAAAAATTGAGCTTTTCTGGAAAACATTTCAAGTGAAGTTTCCCTACTGTAGAATTTTTTAAAATTTCTATTTTTGTTATTTTTATTGTAAGAAGGCAGGCAGGCAAGCAGGCAGGCAGGAAGGAAGGAAGGAAGGAAGGAAGGAAGGAAGGAAGGAAGGAAGGAAGGAAGGAAGGAAGGAAGGAAGGAAGGAAGGAAGGAAGGAAGGATCATATTATGAGTAACCATGTAACTAAATATGTTTTAACATCTACTTTACATCTTCAAGGATTTAATCCTGGAAGAGGTCCAGATTAAACTTGCAAGCAGACCCTGTTGTCTGTAGAACAGGAAAGAGCAATCTTTCTTTCCTGGCATAGCACAGCACAGCTAGTGACATGTGAGGAACAACTCCTCCTTTCCAGTTCAACTTGGTCTTTTAAAGAAAAAGTGCAGCCATTTAGAAAATTCTTTCAATCTGACTGTTGCCTCCCATTGCCATTTTCATTTTTGCACTATATACCATAGTGTGTCCCGTCCCCCGTCCCCCCCCCCCTTCACTAAGAACAAAACCAAGACAGGAAGAAATCTTTGCTAGATCTTATATTTGTCTGCAGTGGCCTGAAAATATTTTCTAGTAGTCATTCTTGTAAGTTTATTCTTTATATAAGCTATTACAGTGGTGCTTTGTTCTCAGACAGGGTTCCTGGTTAGAGGATTTAGGGAGATGGGAATACATGGCAGCTCTCTCCTCCCAAAATAAGGAGTTTGAGCTACATAATTATTCCTGTAATTGGTAATAGCTGCACCAGAAGGCAAAGGATGTTATTGCATCGTCTGATGACTTATATTTTACAGTTTTAGTTATCACAAAGGCTGGGCACTGATTATCAAGCATATTATGAGGCACTGCAATATTAAAGCTATTACCCTTTTAATGCCAAACTGTTGCAAGGTTATTATTCAGTAAAGCTCCAGTTAAATTTTCATTCTGGGTCCATTGCCTCTCTCCCTGCTCTACATTATGAGGATACATAATGTCTGAGAAAGTATGAACTGCATTTTCTTCTAATATATGTGCACATTAAAGAGAAGTCTTTTCAGATCAGAGGCTAGCATTGATGGTTGCATACATATTTTTCACTAGGTCTACACATCATGGTTTAATTATGGTTTTTAGAATAAAAAAGAGTCTGTCAAGTTGGTAGAAAAATCTAAAACATAAATAATAGTTAACAGATCTATCTATCTATCTAGCTAGCTAGCTAGCTAGCTTTGTATCTATCTTTATATCTATCTTAATGTAAGGGCAACCTGTTATATAACACTGTAATTTTAAAATATTAAAACAGGTGGTGCCTGGACAGAACATTTGACAGATCATTCTCCATTGTGTTTCAGAAGTGTGACCCATATTTCAGAAAACATAATATATGTATTATACAGAGCTGTGGTGGCACAGTGGTTAGAATGTAGTGTTGCAAGCTAATTCTGCTGACTGCCAGGAGTTTGATTCTGACCGGCTCAAGGTTGACTCAGCCTTCCATCCTTCCAAGGTTGGTAAAATGAAGATTCCGATTGTTGGGGGCAATATGCAGACTCTGTAAACCACTTAGAGAGGGCTATAAAGCACTATAAAGTTGTATATACATCTAAGTGTTATTGCTAGGTTATGTACCTGTCAAGAGATAGTGTAGCGGTTAAGATGCTAGTCTAGAAATTGGAAGTTCTAGACCTCTCTTAGAAATTGAAGCTGATGCGGTGACTTTGGACCAATCATTTGCTTTCAGCCCAATTTATCTCACTGGGTTGTTGTGTGCATGTATGTGTGGTGGGGAGGAGGGAGCCTTTTACATGCCATCTTGAGCTGGATAATGGCGGGATATAAATAAAAAGTAACAAGAACAGGTTCTCTCAAAATGAGCCTTTTAGACCTGAATACATTGAAGAATAAGCCTTTGGCACTGGCTATAATACTGACATTTACATTGTAGCAATATTTATTTATTTAGCTCTTTGTTTATTTAATTTCTCTGTCACCCATCACACCACTGGAGATTATGCACAAAGATAGTTTGGAAATCGTTTTGCTTTCTTTCTTAACTACTGGAAAGAACATAAGGCCACCAAAGGTAGCTTTCTTCATTGGCTTTGTCCTTGCCATTGCCCTGAAAACACTGGTTCTCCTAATTGCGCATATAGACCTGCCACTACGTGGCAATCTGATGACATGCCAAACAAGCTTTGTGAGCCTCAAGATACTTTTCTGCCTGCTTTATGAAAAAATCCCCAATTGTTTAGTTAGACCAGTAAGAGCAGAAAAGAGGCTTAGGTGACATGCAATTTGGGAATAGACTCCTGAAGAAGAATTATCTTACAAGAACTCTTTTTAAAGGAGAGGGGAAGATTGTTTAAATTTGCTCTCATGTAATAATTCAGATCTCCTTGAAAATCCACTTTCCAAAGGGAGGGGGAGGGAGAGAGAGAGAGAGAGAGAGATTTAATTTGTGACATTTCCTTTGCTACAAACACAGGAATTGTATCTTCAGTGTACAGCATGGAAATGCTTTAAAAAAAACAAAAACAGGCCTGTGTTTAAAGGCATGCCTGAAACATACGGACGATTAGGAAAGGGCACCAATAGCTGCCCAAAGACCCTGTCTAACTGAATGACTCCACTCCAACGGCCACGGCCAAGCAGATAATCTGTAAATTCGTGCGCTGCTTTTATATCCCCCAAATCCTGCTTATTTCGTCTTGCCTAAGAGCTTCCCTTGCTCTGGGAGCCGAAAGGCGAAAGATCCGATCTGATGCCGTGGGAAGTCTTGAAAGAGAGAGAGAGCCGGCGGCGGCGGCGGCGGCAGACTCAAAAGCTCCCAGGGCTGGCTGAGATTTGAGCGAAGCTTTTTTCCCTCCGGAGCGCCGCCATTCCAAAGTGCGCGACTTCGTTCGAAGCGGCGTGAACGATCCCCCACTCCCGCTTCCCCAAATTCACCCTTTCAACCGAGCCTCTCCTGAGTGCAGTTAGGATCCAAAAAAGGGGCGGAGCAAATCGGGCCCGCCGCCTGCCGAGCGCGTGGCTTGGGTCACAGCGGAGAAAAGTCGAAGCGGGCGGCTTGGGGGCTGACCTGGCCGACAAGCAAAGCCGCCCTTTGAAGCGCGGCGGCGGCGGCATTTTTTTGACGGCCCTTTCTTGCGAGTGGCCCGAACACCGACGGGGCGACCCCTGTTTGGCTCGGGACGGCGGCGGGAGCGAGATCGCTTTCAAAGCCGAGGGTCCTGCGTAGGTCGCAGCCTTGTTCGGCTTCCCTTGAGTGCTTCGCTTTGTGGGCGGGTAGAGCGGCTAGTTCGTGAAGTGGGCTGTCATCCACAGGAAGCTTATGAGAGAATGAAACACACCGGTCTTTAGGGAGTCCGGCGAGATTCTTTTTGAGTTAAGCCGGTGGACCGTGTCCAAATTCCAGAAGGTACAGAACTTTCTCGGCTCTCCTTTGATGATTGCTTTGAAGCAAAGCAGCACGCGGAACATCTCTTTCTCCCCACCCCCATCCTCCCCTCTCCTTCTTTGCGGTACCTGTCGATGTTCTGGTTTTAAATGGACAGCTTCTAAATCGGAATTACTGGGGAGGCGGGGTGGGGGCGGAGGGGCGGTCAGGGAAATCGTAGCTCATGACTGCAAACTGGTAAAGTAAAATGCGCAGGGTTACCATCGCCGTTTCCTTTGCTTCTTTTCTGGCAAGGTTCCTATGTTTTTTAATCTAGTACCCCCGTTAGAATGTCAGGAACGGAAGTCCCCCCCCCCCCAAATCTTTCCATACTGGGAAAATATCTCGCCTCTCAAATTTCTGTCTGCTCTGCTATTATTAACATTTGCCTGGGAGTTTTCAGGGAGGGGGCGTAGCTCAGTGGCAGAGCGCGCAGGCGGATGTTCCCCGCTTCACAGCCCCTGGCGCTTCCTGGCAGCGCTGCGAAAAGTCTAGCCTCAAAGTGTCAATAGTGACGGGCTTAGATGGCCGACAAGTTGACTTCATTGGAGGCAGCATGCTCTTCCTAATAAGATATGGGTGGTTGAGGGATAGCGTGTAATTCCATTAACTCAATCTTCCCCTACCTGATGCCCACCAATTGAGACAGCAGCTCCCAGAATCCCAAACAGTCATGGCATATGAGGAATTTTGGGAATCGCAGTCGTAATAAGCCCTTCTGCCTAGCATTAAGTTGGAGAAACTGATCTATTTATAAATTGATCCAAGCAGGTGCACATAACATGCTTTTCCAGGAACAAGGGGTGTGCTTTTTCCTCAGTATCTGAAAGGCAAATTTATTTTCTGGATCTTTTTGACAGACTCAGAACTTACTGTGTTTTATATATTTGATGTTTATGAGTGCTCACTTTCGTAAATACACAAAACTTTTTTTCTTACCCTTTCCACTTAGACAATTTAATCCTATTTATATTTACTCTGAGGAAATTCCATAATGTTCAATTAAAAAAAAAATTGTAAGGAAAATGTGCACAGGATTGCAACAACCTTAAAAACTGTCCCTGATTCATTCTCAATAACAGTATCTCCCAACACAGCCACCCAATTATGAATTCCTCTAGATTTCCACACTTCAGAATTCTGCTTTTTCCTGTTAAAGCACGGGGTGAAACTCAATTATGTCATATGACGTATTGTGATGGATCGTGACTTTTTTGCCTTTGTGGAGCTGGGATGGGTGTTGCCTGTGCATGACGCATCTGGCCCGCAGGCCGCCAGTTTGATGGGCCTGCTTTAAAACATACCCTTATTTATTTATTTATTTATTTATTTATTTATTTATTTATTTATTTATTTATTTATTTATTTGCCTTAATTAAACAAACCTTGAAACTTGGTTAATGTGTGTCAAGAACAATGCCTATTAAAGAGAAAACTAAACAATCTTGGTCTGTCAAAATAAACTCAGAAAACTCTGCATAGCCAAACATTTGAGAGACTAATCATTCTATGAAAATGCCTGTACATATGTTGTGCCTGTAGAGGTGTATCAAATGTAGGAGGAATGTATTAATTTGAAAGCCTTTAAAATGGTCTCACAGATGGAGGATGAAGATATCTGAAATAGCAAAATAAAAGTCAGAGTGCAAGGTAGGCATATTTACCGGTGTGTAAAACATGGGGCATAGTAGAACTTATAAATCAATGCATGAATTTGAATTGTTAGAAACTTAGAAAAAGCATGAATAAAATCTATACATTGCACAAGTTGAGTTGTTCACGTTCTTTCAATTTCCCCCAGTTCCTTTACAAAAAGAATAACAGACTCACTATGCTGTTTGTATTAGACAGTTTATTTACAAATGTTTAGGTGTGCCATATGAAAACCAGTTAATATGAGAGGAAGTAATAGTAATTAAATAATATCAGTTTCTTAGTCATTATATATTGTAGTTATAAGATATGAACTACACAAAAGTTTTACAATAAAATCTTCTTAAATTGTTTTTGCTTTTTTGTTTTTGCTGATACTTAAACTGTTAAAAAGTGCTTATTCCAGCCTTTAGACAACAAGAAGTGATTTGGAACTGTTATTGGTTACCACTAGCTATTCATCCGAAATATTTCTCATTTTTTCAATATTAGGTACAGGTTATATAAATTTGCAAGTGAGGCAGAGAATTATTCATTTAATGGAAAGATATTGAAAAGATGGCTTTAGCAATTATGGTACCTTACTACTATTATACCAGAGACGTATTAGTGCAGTGGTTAGAATGCACTATAGAATACAGACCCTGCTCATTGCCATGAGTTTGACTGTGATCAGCATAAGATTGACTCAGCCTTCCATCCTTCTGAGGTTGGTAAAATGAGGACCCAGATTGTTGGGGACCATATGTTGACTCTATAAATTGCTTAGAGAGTGCTGTAAGGTACTATGAAGTGGTATATAAGTTTAAATGCTTTTGTATTGTTACTTTTATCATTAGCTGTCTACATTTTCAGTTGAGCCAGTTCTATAGTCCTACAAGACACAGAATCTGCAGCAATAGACCCATGAAGCCCGTGAAGCCCATGAAAAAATAGAATTCTAAACTGATCTAGCAGAGTGTATTGCAAAATCTACAGGTTTATGATCTAGCAAGGTATTAAAAAGTAACATCCTACATACAAGTACAGTAATGGACTTTGAAGAATTTGGATAAAAATAAGTATTGACACTTTTGAACTTGGAAATTAGATAAAACTTCTGGGAATACCATTGACAGCCAAACAAACAACAAATGGGTCAATCCAGAGTTCTTACTGAAACCAGAAGGAGGGAGGGAAGGAGGAAGAAAGGAAGGAAAGAAGGAAGGAAATAAATAAATAACTAGGCTCAAGTTATTCTGCTTCAGACACATGCAAAGAGAAAGTTCTGATTTTGGGAAAGTTGGGAGGGAAAGAGAAGAGGAAGACCAGAAAGAAAGCTACTGTGACAATGGATGAACTACTGGAAAACCTGAAGGACCAGATAGATACAGATTGCCATGGATGACATTTATCTATGTGATTGCTAAGAGTCAATACCAACCTGATGCCATGTAAATAATTAATCGATATATAGAAGTGAAGAGAGAAAGCATCACCTTTCATTTGCCTGTTATTTTTAACTCACTATTTTTTACAGAAATTCATCAATCTCACAGATCTCACAATGGATCAGGATTAATTTTATATTAATATATTAGTATCTCCTGTTTAGACTGACCACACAGGATTTATTTTATCCTGATAATGCACAGAATATTGTGCAATGCACATTTCATTTCAGAATAGAATAGAATTCTTTATTGGCCAAGTGTGGTTGGACATACAAGGAATTTGTCTTGGTTGCAAATACACTCAGTATACATATACATACATATTAGTACACAAGTAAAAATTTGGACAGATAATAATAATTGTAGTAAGATACTATGCTCACATAAAGCCATCTTTTCAACATTTTTCCATTAAATATACAATCTACAATAGTGCCATAATAATTTGAGTTTAATTTATTCAGCATGATGAATAAATCAGAAAATAAGCATATACATTTATTGAGAAAGCTAAAACTGTTAAAAATTATACCAAGTATCGAGTGTATCTTATATTTGCATTTATTTCAGTATGGTATTCTAGACCTGGTGTAAATTCACTATTATTATACTTCAGCATTTCAAAGACAGAATTCAGATGGAATTTACTAAAAAATAGTTGATCTTTAGTTGTTCCTAATACGTAGTTTCTAAGTGATAGCAGCTATTTGCCTAAAGCATAAAAGGAGTTATTTTCAAAGGCTTTCATACAAATTGCTTCACTAATAAGAGACTTGTATTTTAATAATCTCTTACTGTTGTGCTTTTAAACATTCAAGGTGCCGACTAAGAGTTGTAAACTGTGAAGTAACTACCATGGAACAGATTAAGCAAAGCAAATGACTTTCAAAATAAAGAGAGTGGACGTGGTAAGTGCTATATTCTTTTTTCATTTACATCATTCAATATTTCAAGAAAGCTCTGTTTATTAGTTCTTTGTCTACATTTTTTTAAGTTAAAGCGTAGGAAAAACCCTGCTGTAGTATGTACTAAAAGGTAGACTAATGACAAAGACTTTCTATAATCACAACTTATTGTACATTATACCATTTTAACTGTGCCATGCAATTTATATTCAGGTGTCACTTTTCAGCACCTAGCTTTGAAAATATATTTTACAATTAATTCATTTCCAAGAAATTACATACATTTTCTTTCTCCCCTGTGGACTGTGGAATATTTAAATTACCCTTCTGGAATCTATATCCTATTATAATGAGATTCTGGGAATTTGTATGTTCTATGAAATTATAAAAGTAATATGGATTGAAATAATGTTCTGAATAAGTGTGAGAACAAATAAAGTATTGTTGATCTTGAGGAGTAGATTAATCTCTAGCCTTGATTTTTTAGGCTACTCTGACACCTACCCCAATTAATTCTATGTGTGCAGGTGAGCGAGAGAGAAAGAGAGAGAGGGAGAAAAAGTGAGTTATAAAGCTCACTATAAAAGCTGTATCAAAAGCTTTGGATCATGCTTAAAAGCAGGCAGATAAGAGAAGTGTTTCAGTAAACCATTTTTTAAAGTGGGATAAAATAAAATCAGTGTTTACGAACCTTGACAACTTTTAAGATGTGTGAACTTCAATTTCCAGAATTATCCAGCCAACACTGGAGTTGAGGTCCACATGTCTTAAAGTTGTGAAGGTTGAGCAACACTGAAGTAGAGTAAGAAGAGTAGGGCTGGGCCCTGGATAGAAAATGGAAACCACAGCATTCAGGGTTAGGATGCATAAACTGTGGGGTTATTTTCAACATAACCTTGGCTCTCTGTAATTTAAATGTCATTTTTACAGTGTAAATTGGCAGGCTCATTACTGTTAAAGAATTAAACATTTGACTATCATTCTAAAATGAGAAAGAACTTGGGTAATTACTGAAAGAGGATGTTAACTGAACTCATCATGAAATAATCATATTCGTAAGGGAAACAGACACTTGGCTACACCTCAGCCCTTCAGTAAGGTTATAGAAGGTTTGATTATTCCAATAATTACACCTCCTGTTGTGCTTTTTTTTTAAAAAAGTCAGATGTAAGTTTCAGGTGGAAGGCTGGGAAACAGTGCAAAATTTCTGTTTCCTGTTGCCAGCAGGAACCTTTAATCTTACCTTTTGGAAAGAATCCAGAGGGGATTTGCTGCCAATTATTGGCTGTTTGTAACACATGTTTTAAAAATATGGTCTGGAGGTAACATTTCAATGTAAATTATACCGAATTCTAAATGACACAGGAAGATTCCACAGGTGTTATGAGCTATTTTTATGGGTTCACTAAAACGTTCTCTACTGAGTTTTGAGAATTAAAGAAACTATAGTATTTGGCTTCTGCAGTTTGTCTATAAGGAATTGCAATTTTTTTTCAAAAAAAAAACCCAACCCAAAACAAAACAGTAGCACACCTTGCTCATTGCCTTGACGATCTTTTCTTTGACCGAAAAATATTGCTTTTAACTGCTGAGTATAGTCTTAATATAAAATCATGACTATTTAAAGAATCATTCTAATAATGAATACTAAGATGCAACTAGTTGACCTGATTTGGATCAGAAGCTAAGCAAATTGAAGATTTATTAGCATTTGAATGAGAAATGTTAGGAAATTCAAAGGCTGTAATCTAATATCAGTACAGGAAATTAAAAAAAAAATATCCTGGATGAAGATTGTAGTAAACACTTCCAAACTTTTACCAAGAAATTTGTATTGGCATATATGTGTGTGTGTGTGTATCGCATATGATATATGAATCCATAGAATTTGCATTTATTTTGATGCCATCATTTTCTTATTTGAGGCTATAAATCAAAGCCACGCTAACTTTTTCTCTGTCCTGAGAAGTTTGTTTTTAGTTTCACCATTTATTTTTGCAATTTTTGTACAAAGAAAGACATTGGCTAGAATTTAGTATAGTATAGAATTTAGTATTGCTGTACAGTACTACTTTTAAACACCTCGATTTGAAATAATCCTAATTAGAAGTCTTTAAGAAGTTTTGGGGGGCATTTTGGAATTGTATAAATCTTCAACAATCACATCCTCATTATATAAACAAGAATTGAGCCTTAAACAGTGCAGCATATGAAAGCCAGCTCCTAAATTCTATTTGTTTTAGCCCACCTTGTAGAGATCATGTATATCTACATAATCTCTACAAGGTCTACAATATATATGCTACATGATCTAACATTATATACTACTAAAATTGTGGCATCATGGAGTGGACTATGGAGACGATCTT
This sequence comes from Emydocephalus ijimae, assembly GCA_004319985.1. NCBI lineage: Eukaryota > Metazoa > Chordata > Lepidosauria > Squamata > Elapidae > Emydocephalus > Emydocephalus ijimae. The sequence goes on from BHEV01042049.1 coordinate 35,984, forward strand.
GAAGAAGGAATGCAACACTCATTACATACTGTAAATAGAAACTTAGTCCTGAAAGGGCGGAAAGAATAAGGAGGAAATTCAAGATTTTCCTGCCTTGATTTTCTTTGGTGTGAGGTATATACATATATATATATATATATATGGTGGGTTTCAAATATTTTTGCCACCGGTTCGGTGGGCGTGGCTTGGTGGGCACACTCCGTGCACACGCACACACCAAATGCACACTCTGTGCAGGTACAGAAGCCTTTGCGCAAGTGCAGAGGCATTCTACCTCACCTCCTGCACGATGCTGGTTGCTTCAGCAGCTGCCATGCAGCACTATTTTGTGCTACGCAGAGCAGCTGTGCTTCAAATTCTGCAGATAAAAGTGAGTCTGGGAGTCTGGGCAAGCGGGTGGGCCCAACACAGAGTGGCAGAGAACTGGTTTGGTTTCCGCTGCTCATCGCTCCTACCAGCTTGCCAGAACTGGGCTGAACCGGTCGAATACCACCACTGATCTATACTCTAATCAGACTTTCAAATTTCTGTTATTATATCCTAGAACAATAAAGTTCCATTAGTCCTTGTGGAGTCTGTTTTCTGACTTGGCTTATATCAAAAAAGGCTAATAGAGCACCAAAATAAGACCAATGTGGCTTATTTATTGAGAAGTACATTAATGCCATTTAAAGTAGACTCATGGATCATGTCTCTATTTTTCTGTTTTAATAAATTATTTCTCTGAAGACATCCTTACTGCAAATGGATAGTTTGTGCTCTAGAAAAGGAAAAATATATTTCCTTCCTTTTCTGCAATTTCTGAGCAATTTACTTCAAAAGAAATTTCTCTGTTTTGTTACAATATACATTCTCTAGTAAAACAGAGTCATCTGTTTTAAGGTCTATTATCAGGTTGATGGGAGAAAATAATAGGTATAAACAACAAAGTTTAGGAGATTTTAAGATCTATGAATCAAAACCGAAGAGATTTAAGAGCATAGTTAAAAATGAAAACCAATACAAAAATAAGCTCCACTAAAAACAGTGGAGCTTCATTCTGATTGCAAATATCTAGGCATGCTCTATTAAATTTTCCATGGTTGAGGAAATGTGGTAAAGGCATGTTTATAAGAATGCATGCATTGATCAGCTCTTACAATATTCCACGTGTGAGGCATATATTAATTTTTCTATATGTATACAGTCATTTCAGATCAAATCTAGTTCATGTAAAACATAATACTTTTCAAAAGGCAATGTATCACATCTTATTGGGATTCATTGAGTGATATCTTTTTGATTGATGTAAATTACAGCACTTGTACAAATAGGAGTGCACAGCAATTATTCTTAGACCAGTCATTTGATCCTATGGTTTCAGATGCTACCAGATTTTTCCATTGTTTTAATCACCGTTTCACTGCTCCTAATGTGAAAATAAACTTAAAATACAAATTTTCAAGAAAAGCTTCTGAAAATGCCAATTAGTTATAGAAATAATGTTAGGATCTTTTTTGATGTGTTATATCTTTGCCAGCAGGAACTGTCTTCCGAGTGTGGAAATAATAGAATGGCAAGTTCACTCATAATGAATAAAATATGTAAATATCTTCTTAAATGTATTGTTCTGCTCTGATTTTGTTTTCTGAAGCATACTACTGTCAAAAGGACACAAAACTTTTTGCATTTAAATAATATAAATTATTCTGTACTTTTTCATCTCTGTCACTTCAATTCCGGAAGGTCACAGATCTGCCTGTATCCATTTTAATTTTTCAAAATGGAAAATAAAGGAAAGAATAAAAATACAAATAAATATATAAAGGAAAAACAAATGAACAATGTTTAAAACATATAAATATTTATGTTGAAGCATACTTAGGATGTCACTTTTTTCTTTGGTACATTCAATTCAACCTTGATTCATGGTGACATATGGACAAATCCAAGTAGTTTTTAATGGCAATATTTTTTGATTACCTCTAGCCTTGGGCTAAAAGAACGAGGCTGACCCACAGTCACCCCTTGGTTTAATGCCTAAGGCAGGACTAGCTTTCCTGTTTTCTAACCACTTCAACAATCACACTCTTTTTAATAAGACAGAATAACTGAGGCATCACCCATTCTCCATTCCATCTGAATTGTAGATCAGTGCGCTGGATCTGAACACAAGACACCCACCAAAGGTCTACATAATGATTTAACAAAGCTCCTTGATAGTAGAAATGTCAAAAAGTCAAAATGACAGCATTGGTTGCACAATTGCAACTGCTAGGTTGACATTTATGATTCTATCCTGTGGACCCCCATGCTTCATAGCAAAAAAAGACAGTATGGGTTGGGGATTTTCAAAAAAGTTCTTGAAATCATAATAATAAAAACGAAGGATTGCTCTTTGTAGATTTCCATGTATCCACTGGTTTCTCTAAAGCAGGCCTGTCAAACTGGTGGTCTGCAGGCCAGATGCATCACGCATAGGCCACCCCCACCCAGCTCTGCAAAGGCAAAAAACACTGCGATATATCACGATACGTCACAGGACAGGATCAAGTTTGACACCCATGCTCTAAAGGCTTACTTTAATTCTACCTTATATTATCTATAGTGCCATCTATGTGCTAGGACTATATAAAGCTTTAGAAATCTGACTTACAGAATGTATTACAGAATATACTTCAATGGTACTTGGATGTATTGTATTTATGTAAGTTCTTCCTGGTGAAGAACTTAGTACTAATGAAGTTTATCAGATAAGTTTACCTTGTAAGATAGTGAATCATTCCAATATCATAAAAAACTTCCATCCTCCATAAGCCAGTCATCCCCCCAAAATGATGAAGCAATGTTGATTTTATTCAATTTATAAATGGGCAAAGTAACCCCATCTTAATTCTGGAGGAACCACTGTGTCCTGTGCTTTGCAATTTAACTATGACCAGTGGGAGCTTACTGCAATTGGTAGAAAATTTCATTAGCTCATGAAATGCATCAGGAAAATGAATATGCTTGACTTGGCTTCAACACAAATGAAATGTCAGAGCTTTCTGCAGCTGGGTTGAGACATTTCCAGTGTTTTAACAGCACAGAATCATTTTTGCACTTATATGAGCATCCCCACATTTAACTGATGCATTTAACTGATGAAGAATAGCCTTGCTTCCATTCTCCTTTTTAAACATTTCTCACCTTTCCACTCAGAGATTGTGCTTTACCCTGGCCCTGGAATATTTAATTACAAGTACTTTATTTCTCCCCGAAATTGAAAAAAAAGTGTGCAAAAGGGTGCACTGATATCTGAAGAAAAGGGACCAAAAGAGAAAGTAGGATTATAATAAAAGCCAGAGTAGTCATGTTGGCCAGTCTAGAATCCATCCATATCAGGTCAATATCTTAATTTCAGCAGTGGAAAGCTTGCAGGACTAACTGAAATGCCTCAAAACATAGTGAAAACACATTCAAATTCTCTAAAATTGCTCTTCAGGACAAAGATTAAGCCACACACAAAAGAGTGAGAGTAAAGAAGAAAATGATCCGAGATACTGTGCAAAGTAAATTGGGGTTTTGTTCACTAGTCCCCTATGTTGCTTGACTCCCATGTTGGTGATTTACATTTTGCCCAAAGTTGTGAAGAAGGGCAAAGTTTCAGGATACAGTAACATAGTTGCTCTGGTGATAACAATAGAAGAACATCAGTTTGTAATGGATGGCATCATCCTTAAAATTATTGTCTTTTTATTAACAATAAGCTTTTATGTATTGATCCCCCACCTTTTCCCATGGGTGTATAAATGGCAAGCTGTAAGTGTTCTCAAAACCAAAAACAACCCCAAAAACAGAACTAAACTTGTGAAGTTGAATGGATAGGGGCTCAAGGACCATCCCTTTTCTGGAAGGTCACTTAATGCCAATCTCCAGGGGGCTTTAGACTACTTCCAAGGAAAGGCGCGTGTAGGATTGCAGCCTGCGGTGACGAAGCGAAGGCTACTCTCGCTTTTTGGACTACTCCCGCGTGATGCTGAAGCGGTGAGTTGGCGCGGCAGACTTTCTGGAAGCAAAGCGTTTATACAGAGGATACGAGCAAAAGCATATCCGCGCGAAAGAACGCTTAAAAGTCAAGAATCAGCCGGGAAAAAGAAAGGCTATTTTATCTCGAACGCTGCTGCGTCCTTGCCGAGTTGGGCGGTTGCGTTTATCTGACTTTCTGCTCTCCATCCTCGCCTTCAAAAGTTTAGCCTCGGGAGTGAAGGTTGACAGCCTCGCGCTCCGAGGCGGAAACCGAAGCAGAAGGAAAAGGAGCCGGTTTGCAGAGCCCAGAGTCTAAAAGAAAGGTGCAGAAAAGAGAGGGAGGCATAAAAAACAGGGAGGAGAAAGGAAATGTCAAGGGACCTGATTCAAAAGGAGAAGGAGAAGAAGAAAAAAGGGACGGGGAGTCGCACCCGCTGCTTGCCTTGCATCTCATCCCTGCCAGATTCCGAGGATGGGGGGGGGGATATGTTTCCAAAAAGTGCCTCGAAAGTTGCCTTGATAGCGCTGACCCAGCCTCCTCGGCGGACTCGCACGGCTTTCTCCTCCGTTTCCCCGCCGAGAACGGGAAGGTCCCCATTCCCCCTCCACTCCACTCCACTCCACTCCACCCCACCTCCTCCCCCGACCCGCACAGTCCGCTTCTGCCGGAGGAGTTGGCTCGCAGGCCGTCCCGAACGGAGCGCGCCGCTTTGCTCTCGCAGCGCCGCTTTCGTGTCGGTTCGGAGATTTCGCTCCTTACACTGAGCCGAAGCGGAAAGAAACAATGGGGTTGCACGCAAAACGAGTTGCCCAAAATAATGTCCTTCTCGGCCCGAGCATCCGAAGAGCCTCTCGGAAAAAAGAACAAACAACATCGCCGCTGGAGGAACGCGGGCGCTCTTTTTCTCTTAAGCAAACCCCCCTCCCCGCCTCGCCCCGCACTCCTCGCCTCGGGTTTCTAGTCAAGAAGACCTACTTAGCCTGGTTCCGGCAGCAACCTCGCCCTCTTCCCCCCCAGCCCAAGTTTTAAAAGAAGGAGCCTATCGTCTCTCCCATGGAGCGGGGAGAAGGGTGTGATTCTCTGCCTTATTGCCGCGACCGCTCCGAGTGCGTGTAATAATAGAGGATTGTCATGAGGGTTGCTCCATGGCATATGTCGTTTCGCCAACTCTCCTAAACCGCTAACCAGCCCTCCCTTCGCTCCCCCCACCCCCCACTCCCCGGCGGTAAAAAACTAAAATTAGCAAAATGTCAGGCATGGCAAGATTGATTCAGCCCAGATGCAATTATCATTTAAAAAGTGCTTGATTGAGGTGCCTGATGTTGGGTGATTTATTCTGCATACCATATACATAATTAAAGTTGGGTAGTGGAGTAATTTATCAATCTCGTTGAGACGAGAGAGGGGCACGGAAGGCGGAAAGACGGAGGGTGGGAGGGAAGAGAGAGCGAGGTCTTTGCCACAGCCTCTGCTCTGCTCTGAGCTGGTCGCTCTCTGCGCTCTGTTTGTTTTATTCAAAGGCGTTCAGGATGTGATCCCGCCCCCTGTTTTCAAGAGTGAAACTGATTATTTCTCCAGCTCGGCAAGAGAGAGTCCTTCGTTTGGGATTGTGGGGGAGAGAGGGGGGGGGAGGAAAAAAAAAGAGGAGGAGGAGGAGGAGGAGGGAAGGCAGAAGGAAGAGAAGCCTCGCCGGGCGTGGAGATTTTGAATCCTCCCTTCCCAGCCTCTCTTCTTTCCCCCCCCCCCCCCCCCTCCTTCCTGCTATCCGTGATGTTACAAAGCCCGTGAGCTGTGCTTTCCCCATTCGCCTCCTGTCACTTCCTTCCTGGACGCTCTCAGGACGAGTCCGCTTACTTTTCATCCGACCAGCAGCCCGGGCACTTGCGCCTGCTGCACGCTTAGGGACACACACCACCACCACCACCACTACCACCGCCGCCGCCACCAGCGCCACCACAGAGCTCCTGGCGGTTCATTGGATTGCTTTTCAAGGTTGTGTGTGTATGCGCGCGCGGGCGTGCGCGCGCCCGGGTGCATGTGTGGTTAAAGGAGGCTGCGTGTTGGACCAGGTGGGGAACATCTTACAAGGCTGGAAGAATTAAAAGCGGTTTTTTCCTCGCTCCTTCTCCTCCTCTTCCTCCTCCTCTTCCCCCTCCCCCCCCCTTACTCTGTTCAATCACTTCTCTTTCTCTCTCTTGTTTCTCAAGAAGAGGAAAAAAGATTCGGTCAAGGACTCGTCTGATCATCCAAACGTTTGCGATGTAAGTACACGTGCAATTCCATTTAGAAGTCAGGCTGTGTTGACGCTGCTGGATGTCTAATGATCGGCATTCTGACATGTAGGGCAGTAAAGTCGGATGTCCTGGGGGGTAGTAGAGTCACCCAGCACTAGATGGGTTTGAGGAAAAGTGGCAATCTTAAGTCACCTAGGTAAGTTGCAGAGGGTTTCTTCCTCTCTTCCCCTCCATCTGCTTGAGTGTTTGAAGTTTCACGAAGTTAGTTCATCATTGGTGTATTTTGGTATTGTGAAGTGAGCTAGAGTTGTTTGTCTTTCAACATTTCACCAAATGCTTATGACCTTGGAGTAGTTGCCCCATGAATTATCAAACAGTGCAGTGAAGAAATAACCTGGCATAAGAGCAATTGCCCTTTTAAACTTCGATGTGTGTGCAGTACATCACTTTGTTTTCATGCTTTGGTTTTCATCATAGCATCTCTCCCAATTCACTTTGCCTTTACAAGCTTTCTTATGAAATGGAGGAAATGGGAACATTTGAATGGAAAAGCAAGCGATGTTCCTCTTTGGCAGTCTTTCTAACTTTAGCTGTAAGTTGAGAGAGATTGCATTGCATTTTGGCAGCCTGATTTTTTTTCTATTAATTAAAACTTCAGGCTGAAGATAAATATGAAAGAACAAGGGAAATCTATAGAGAATACTCTTTCATTGTAAATATATAAAGTGGTTATAGTTTTTTCATGGGATCTAGTGGCTTCCTAACAGACTTGGCAATTAATATGAGAAATTGCTTTTGATAATTCTGTTAATTAAAATATTTTAGAAGAATAGAACTTTGTGCTTTAATATTGATATTACTTGCAAATGTTGTGCAGTCTCATCTTTAAGTAGCACAGATTGGACTTTAAATAAGATACTTATGGCATGTACTTTATATCTGCTACTGTTGGATAAGTAATCAGCGCAAGGGCAATCTGCCAGCATTTCAGAGGTGGACTAAAGATTCTTGGCTTGAGAAGAAATGTCTTTTAGTGAATTATAAAAGCAATTGTCTTTAAATGGTATCAGTTCCTGTATAGTTTTAGTACAACATATAAATATGTTCTAAGGGCCAATGATCCGAGCTGTATCTTTGAAGTCTTTATTACTTTAAATTGTATTCAGTAGGAATTGCATAACATAGATACTTACAAGAAATATAATACTAAACTATAAGGCATGGCAGAGGCAGAGTACCTGTGAACTAATAATTCTGTTTTAAAGAGCAATGTTCAGGTATAACCATTCTGATTTGATTTTTTTTTTTTAATTTAAGATTTTAACACACATTCAGCATTGTATTAAATAGCATCATTTAAGAGTAATGGATATTCAATACAAAGCTTTGATGAGCTGCAGCTCAGTATCCAAATAATAAAAGTACTCTGTTTTTATACTGTCAGAAGTTATTGGCAATAAAATTCACGTATTTAGAAAGTATTAATACAATTTTGATTCTTAAATGGCTATTGCATTCATTTTAATGTGACAAAGATTATTTAATGCTATTAGGAATGCTGACTAAAATCTTCAGTATTTGATAAGTCCTGTCAGTATTACTACAGATAATATGTTTTACTTTGTTTTACTTCTTATACAGAATAAATTACTCTTCTATGTTCAAATAGTTTTGTTTTGAAACATGCAAGCCATTTCATGAGTTAAGTTTCCGAAAACTCCTTGCATGATAGTCATATAAATGAGTGAAGGTTTATGAAATGAAGATCATTATCAGAAACAAGTATCTTTGAGGTTGTTACGAAGAGTGCTTTGAACAGTGTAGACTGCCAGCTGATTATACTCCCTTAGATTTTCTTTTAAAGTATGTTAAATTATTAAAGTCACATCTGTGTAACAGGTGATATATAACTGCATATAAATTAGAAATGTAATAGTGGAACATTCTAGATTCAGAGCTGAGTAATACCCTATTAGGACACACTAAAATGGCACAAAAACGACATGACCTATTATGAGACTGTTATTTAAAGTTACATGTCTGAATGGTCCTTTATAGAATAATTTACATGTATAATAATATAATCATAAAATACCATTGAAAGATATTAATTTGCAATACAATTGTGAACAATGATGTACTAGTACTAATAATTAAAATATACTTTTTGTCATCTTCTAATACCAAGATAACAGACTTCATTAATATTATGCAAATATGCAAACAAATATCTCTATACTTTAATTAGGGATACATACTTAAGGGAATAAAACTATTTTTGTCTCACATTTTAAAATACAGAATTATTGGGTGAATAAATAGAAATAAACTTTAAACAGTTAACATGTCTGAACTGCAAACTTGCTTAACTCTTATATGTCTCTTTATGATACTGATGAAAAATAAAACAGTGTAAATCACATAGATACTAAGATCTATAGAACTCTGATAAATACATTTCTTAGCATAAGGCTAGATTTTAAATATTTTGTAAGTAATATTGCCTTCAAAGTAAGAAAATATGGACCAGTCATTTGTAAGTGTTTAACAAACTAGGCAATGGCATGTTTACTTCTTTCCCTGACTATCCCAAGATTATTTATTTATTTATTATTGTTTTCAGAGCCTCATGTTTCCATATTAAATACCAGAAAGAATATTCACATTAAAAATGTTAAGAGTTAAACCTGTTGGACACAGACCAACTTTTCAATTATGCCACTTAGTCACTTTAAAAAAAAATAGATTGGGAAAGTTTAAATTCTGATACTTTTGTACATGGAGCGTAAATAAGTCCTATTAATGAAAACAAAAACAGTTCACTCATCATTTCTATTGAAAATGTGCATTTATCCCAAGTATCTGTCTGATGTATATTCTTTACCAACTTCCATCTCATAAATGTTCATGTTATGTGTTTGGCAAAATGGAGACATAAAGATTAAATTTAGCAAAGATACACACCCCGTGCAATAGTGTTAAAACTCATATTAAATTATATGTTAAATGGCTGTTGTTATAATTTTTCATTTATAATATATATAAAGAAGGCCTATGAACTATAGAGTTCATTAACAGAGTGAAGAACTTGTAAGTAAAGTGTGTACATTTCCAAGCACCTTTCTTTATTTTAAGGGTATAATGATTGGTTTATGATTCTGTACTGGTTTAAATTAATCTTCTGAGAGGTGTCAGGCAGTATGGTAGTTGTAGACAGGTGTGATTAAATCCTAGTATCTTCATCTGTACCTTAATCTCAATTGTTGCATTGACTGCAGTGCAGCAAAGCAGGTCTGTTTGTTAGGATCTGTCATATTTAGGAAATCAGAGCAGATTATATAGACAATTCACAAAACCAACAGTGACAAGAAGTCTTATGTGTCTTACAAAAGGAGGATTAGGCAGTTCAGATGTCATCTTGATTGGACAGAGATAAAAGCTGATTGCTGCTGTGTGGCAAGGCACACTTCATTTTCAATTGGTTATTTATTAGATAAGGAGTATCATACTTCACTTAATCATTGTTGGGATACTATAGGAAGTATGGGAAGCTCAGGTTTTCAGTCAGAATATGTGTTTTAGGTAAGATGTAGTCATTCAGAATGCAGCATATGTAATTACAATGTTTTAAAATACTGTGCAATGATTATAAAACCTTGGAAAGTTCTATTTTATGATATCACAGTACCTGGTGAACTAGCACATGCCCCATTACAGTAATAAAAGTATAGTCTTTTTTTACGTATATACAACATAATGCAAGACAGAAGCTTTGCACATCCAAACATTTTCAGAAAATTTCCACTGAAATCATTGGCATTGCTGCTAAATACATTATTTAAGAATTACAATTATTCAATTTAGTTGTTAATTTATAAGAAAATGTATTGCTTTCAATCTGTTTCATTCCCAGGACCTTTTGACAAACTGTTTCGGATAGAGCATCCAGTTATGTTTGTATACTGTGTTTGGGAAGTTAATTGGCATTTTTATTGCAACATTTGAAAGCTTTGAGTTGCTTTTTGCTGATTAATTGTCCAATATTTCTCATTTTTTAAAAACAAAATACTGCTTTTAAAAAGCACAGTGGTTTTTGCCTATTGTAGCATCAGTGAGTTAGCCACAAACACACATGTTGTTTCTAATTGCCTGTGATATAGATTTCTAAAACTAATACTGTATGTAGTAACATTTTCTATTAATTTTAAGTATTTTAAATTGCAAAAAAATTCAAAATTAATTATACTTGTTTAATTACAAATGTTTCATAATTGTGATACTTTGTGTTCATTCACTACTCTCTTCAGTTTCATATTTACAAGATTCACAGTTTAGATTGCGGTCTATAAGTTGATTTGTATTTAGGCATTGTGGTCCTAAACACATTGCCAGGAAATAAGTCCCATTGAACTCATCAGGGTATAATCTAATTATATAGAGAGTTGAGATGCCGGTCAGTCTACAGAGAAGTACATTAGTGTTAGATTCCTATGTATGTTTATTTAAAAGTAAACTCCCCCAAATCTAGCAGAATTCATTTTGAAATGATAGGTTAGATTAGCTGTCAGTCAACATAAATCAAAGCATTATGATATAACTAGATTGGATGCACAAGTGTGAGAAATAATGCTGAAAAAATTACCTTCTGAGATTGAGCGTGATAAAAATAAACAAGCCTGTAATAGTTTAATTTACATATTGCAAGCATTTCATAGCAATATAAAAGGAAAGTTTTGTGAAAGTAAAAATTTATTACCATTGATATGCTATATATGGAGTTTATCAAATATTATATAGGTTAAATAAAAATATATGGTTGCTGCTAAAAATTAAATATAATTAAAAAGGTTTGCTATAAATAATCAAGAATGAAACATGAAATCTTGCTATAACATTCTTAAAATTGGCTTAAATTTTCGATACATGTAAAAATATACAATTTAAAAAATAGTATTGATATGTAATGTTTTACTTATATAGAAGAGATTATATCTTCAATACATAAACCTTTTGGTAGTCATTATTTTCAATACAAAGGAGCCACTGAGCAACAATATTTTAGTTTTCAATTTTTGTATCCTCCAGTGGTTTGCTGAACAAAAGTTATAAATTAGTTATGTAGGAGTGGAATAACAACTTATCAATGTTAACCTTTAGAGAACTTTATAGATATCAGTCAATAGCCTAAATGCACATTTAACCTAAATGTAGCATATTAATGTTTTAATAAATGCACCATATCTTTTCAGGATACTGAGAACTAGCATGTATTTTTCTTCTTCTTATGTTCAATTGTGTTAAATTCTTGAGAGTGCCTGAACAGGTTCCTGAAGTTTTCTTGGCAAGGTTTTCAAAAGTAGTTTGCTATTGCCTCCTTCCTAGGGCTGAGAGAAAGTGATTGGCTCAAGGTCATTGGCTTTGTGCCTAAGGTAGAACTAGAACTCATGGTCTCCTAGTTCCTAATCGGATGCCTTGGCCACTGCATCAAACTGATTTATGGCCTGAATTGTAAATCTGGATGATAATGAAACTATTTTTTCATTTATTTAGAATTTGTAAAATTATTCAGCTAAAAGTTGGATAAATATTAGACATTTCTTTTAGAATTCATAGCCACAGACTTGCTCATATACTCTAAAACCACAACATACAATGCTTTGTTTACAGTTCTTAATAACCTGTTCTGAAATTTATTTTTGGAACAAAAGTATCAAGTGGTCTTTAATCTAAAATTCTGCCATATAATTATCTGCTAAGCTTACATTAGTAAGATACAGTTCTAAAATATCCCTTTGGAATGAAAATGTAACTTGTTTATAACCGTCACTATTAAATTAAGCTTTAGCATAGTAATCTAATAAATTAAGCTATTCCTGAGAAAACATACTTGCCACTTATTGTTTGAATGCCACAGAAAATTTGGGTACAATTTTATATAAACTGATGTTGTTTTCATTAAAGCCCATGGGGTTTAAAGAGAGTTATTGTATACAACTCTGAAAATGTATTCAGTCAAACTGCAGTTGGATTAAAATTTCTAAAAATATGCAGAATATATAGAATAGATCTTTAAAACTAGATTAAATTAAAAATTAGATAGGCACATGACACAGAGATGATATATATAATAATAAAAGTATAATCAAGACATTATGTTCACAGCTTGCTACCAGAAATGTTATGGCTTTTCTAGTAAGAGTTGGAAGAAGAGCACAGATGAGTAGATTTCAGAGAAAATCTTTCAAAGTCATTTATCATATTAGCAGAATAGAGCTTACATTGATGGGCTATGTCCATGAGTTTCCTAGTATGGCTTTGTTGCATTTCCTTAATAGTTACTTGAGTGTATTCATGATGGAAATATTTCAGAATATATTACAATCCTTCCTCCTCCAATCCTGAAAGCAAAGAACAAATGTGCTGAGCATGTTCCTATGACCTGACATACTTTTCTTTTTCTTGGAAAATGGAAGGCAACTCTTAAAGCTATGAATTTTTCATTAAAGAAAGACATGGATTTAGGTATTTGCATTAAACACGTGCACATAGAAATCATTTAAAGCTTGTTATTTTTTAGAGGGGACACGATTGTGCATTGCAGGTAAAATGTGCAATGTCTTTTAATCATAGAGTTCTATCGCTGAAATTAAAACAAATAGAACACTAAATAAACTCCAGATATTATAGATATTTTAAAATATTCAACATGGCATTTCATTGGTTTGCCAAGGGCCAGCCTAGTATATAATGCATGTTTAGTAAATTTGTAGGTATAATGAAATGCTTATTATTAGAAATAAGAGTTATCGTTGTTTATATATCTCACCATTTTCCTATACCCATAAATCAGACCAGATTTTCATATCTGTCAGACCCATTTAATGAATAATAACATCTCTTAATGTTCCACACAATTTTACAGTACTGTACATGTTCTTTCATGTCACTTTGAAGCCCAGAATAATATAGACACTGTGTTGTTGTTGGGACATTTTGGCTATTTGATCCATTATAGTTACTCCTATCCTTCTATAGTTGTTGAGGAAGACAGTACAGATTCAATGTTATCTTAGTCTACATAGTGCATACAGTTATATCAGATCATACTAAACCATAATATGGGTTTAGGCATAATATGTTATGTAACCCAATTGTACTTCATTTGGTCTGCCTTAACAGACCATGTGAATCCAGCCATATGGTCAAGGCTGAGTCATTGGCAGCTATTTAAAAGATCCATGAAATGATATGTGAAATCCAATGAGTGGAAGGATAAACCTAGAAATTGAATACAAGGTTTCATTGAAACACAGTAGAGACAGGAAGTTTTTGTTGGCCAGCTGAGGTACCATCCCAAACAGGAAGCATCTAATGCTTCCTGTTCTATATGGCCAATGTCTTGCCTGGAAGGTGAAGATACTTTATTATAAGCTTCAAAGGGAACAGCTACATACCAAATATTTCCTGAAGCTCCAAGGATACAGTTATAGTATAAATTGAGGGGTGGGGGGTAAATTGCTGAATAGTTTCTTAATTGCCTGGACACCAACAGCAGCAAGGCAGTATAGTATTTTCTTAGTAGTCACACTGCATTCTGGACATGTCAGTCTTCTGCATTGCCTAAGCAATGTTAGAAGTATGTTGGGTAAATGAAGAATACAGTGGTGCTTAGGTGTATGATCTTAAAAATTCTTTGTTATGTAGCTATTCCACAAAAATGGACAGTGAACTTGATGGACTTAAAATGATTTTTTCCAATGTTTTCAACACTCCCTATTTATTTCAAGCACAATTTTTCTTCTAGTCAACTTTTGGATCTTCTGTTTTTAAATTTTAAAAATGAATCAAAATGCCTGCACAAGGATAAATTAAGAGCAGAAAGAAAAATCAGGAAAGCTTAATCCTCCTGTTTATAATTCTCTGTTTAAAAAGTCCTTCATGGTTTTTTTTTCTATATTAGGTTATATATGTATATATACTTTTACACCCACACACTAAACAATAAAGTTGAACCCAACGTGTTATATATATTCAGATCTTTGGTAATTTGAAATGGAAAAATGAAGCAAGCAAGAAAAATATGTATCATCCTTCTTTGTTCTTTGACTGTAAACTTTTATTTTTCCAAGGTAGCTGATTTCCTTTAAAAAAAAAAAAACTATTTTAAAGACCTGTTTTACATCTTTATCTAAGAATAGGAAGGCAGTTGGTAATGGGTTCAGATCTAACTATGAAAACATCTAGAAATAGAAAGTTTCAGCAGATCCAAAAGTTGACTAGAATAAAAATTGTGCGTGAAATGATTGCACTGTATCAACTAAAGAGAAATTAATTTAATGAATTTGATCTGTCACTTTTGAGCCTTTACATTTGCAATGTTAAATTTATATATTAGCCTTGGAATCTATCTAGAGTATATTTTTTATCTGGCTTTTAATATGTTTATATCAGAGATGCAAACTCAACCAAGTGTTTTTTGTAGTTGAATTCATAAACAAGGTAGAATGATTGTCACTTGTAACATGCAACTCATGCCTGGATTAAACTGCAGTGTTAGCTTTTAAATAATCAATACCTGTTAAAATGTATGGGAGTGAGGGTAGGGGTTAGAATACTTATCGCAAAGAACTGAGAAAACTAATTGCTTACCCATAAAATGTAAAGAAACAGTTTTCACAAATAAGACAATCTGTACACAATTTAAAAAAATATAGGTTTATCTTTTAACAGATAAAGAATATAGTTTTTAATAAATGCTTTCTTCATTTTGGTAGTCTGAGTGGAATGTTAGTAATTGCAAAGCAGATTATGTCAGTGATTAAAAGTGCGATTTTGTTCTACAGTGTATATACAGTGAAGTTTTAGGTGATAAGTATACCCATTATGGATTTCTGTACTGCTAATTGTATTTTAATAATAGGCAGTAGAAAGTAGAAAATCAGAAAGATTGGCTTTCTGAAGGCAATCAGAAAATTTAGAACAAAATAACTATTGTTGTTATAAAACACGATTATAAAATCAGTCACTATAAAATAAGTCAACTACTTGGTAGGACTAAAATACAATAATTTATTAAATTTGTATGCTACCCAAATCTCAACAGCTATGGACATCTCACGATGATCATACAAGAGATTACAGTAAACTCAGTAAAACATAAAAAGAAAATAAAAGAAAGATAGATGGCAGAGTTGATGAAAGGAAGGATCTAGCTGTCCCTTGTTAAACACCCAGATTAACTTGTTTGGTATTGTGAAAGTTTTTTTTATTGTAGCAAAGAACTTTGAAACTGAAGTAATCCTAACTTAATTGCTCTTCTCTTTGATTTACTCTATATTCTAAATACTGTCTCATATCTGTGTGTATGCATATCTGTGTTTCCTATATACTTTACATCTATATGTTCTATTGACTGTTTATTACTTGTTCTATTTATATTCTTTACTTTTTTCAAATAGCTTTCAGGTGGCTCATGGCAAATACTTTGTCACCATAATGTTGCCCTTTTATGCAAATTAGATATATATATATATATTTAAAAAGTCCAGGAGACCAGTGAGAGAAAAGTTAGTATGGTTAATCAGTTTCTGTCAATTTTCATGTTTAAATTCTCAGAATAAGTATTCTTGCCACTGACAAAACATGAAACTAGTAAACTTTATCTAAAATGAATTATGTGTGAATATATATCATAATAATATGAACATTAATGTAGCATTATAACCTGATATCATATTTAGTAATTAATGAATCTGAAAGAGTATTTTATTAATATATGAAAAAAGGAAATGTTTTCTTTAAAAGGCATTTTATAACCTAGTGATACCAGACTGTGAATACTGTTATTAAAAGTAAAAGTATAGTAATTGAGGATCATTTAATGCAGCGCTTTACTGGGAGGCACTAATCATTAGGTGGAAACTGGACAATTTAACATGCAATGAAATATGCAACTAGGAAAGCTTCAGTGAATGTATACCTAAACTGAGCCCATATTTTTACTTAAAATCTGATTAAGTCTTACACATGATGATTTGTAATATGTAAACCAGGATTATGTTCCTATTTGTGTATTTTTCTTAAGATAGGAATTTTCAGTTACAAAACCAGCAACAGTGTTGCAATCTTTTAATTTGTAGTGGATACTAGTTTAAATAACTTTAATCTGTATTTTTCATTATTCTGAATGGCAATCTACATGCTTCACAGTTTGTAGCTTTTAGACTTTCAATTTTGGACTTTATTTCTGCTATTTTAAAATGGATTACTTTAACAAATGCGTTCTTAAGTCACTTTAAAATGGCCCACTTTAAGAAACACCTTTACCACTGACAAACGATACTGTATATAATAATCATTTATTGAATTATTATGTTTGTATCCCACTTTTTTCATAAGTTTATATGTTTTATTTGGCTTTTAGTTTACTGTTTTCCTTTAGTTGTCTGTGTGTTTATAATTTTTTTTAAATATTGTTAATTTGCTAGAGATAGCAATCACACCTTTATTTTTTAACAGCTCCAGCCAATATACATAATTCTCTAACCTTCTTTTCCCCCATAATAACAAGGTGGGGCTGAAAGGGGAATTGGGTTGTCACTCAGGCATTATGTGTTCTATTTATGACTAAGGCGCAATTTGATATCTCAATCAGGCACTACATCAACCAGGCTTTCTAAATGAGAGTGGTTGATGTTTTTTAAAGCATTGAAGTTTTTTTTAATGTTCACAGGAAATGTAGTAAGTATCCCAAATGGTATCATTTGCATATGGAATAACAGATAGAATGCTAACCAAGGCAGACAGCTACTCCTTTTGTATGTTCCAAGACTGACATGTAGTATGTTTTCAGTCACAACCATCTCTCCTCCTTTAGTCCATCGGTAAAGTGGAAAAATATAATTGTTCCCTGTGCTTTTAGCCAGTTTCAGTTTATTGTTATAAACATGACAAACTATGGTTAGGTTTATCTGTGACTTAGAAAAAAAAGTTTGTTTTGACCTAAACTATGGTTGATGAATGTTGCCTTAATTCTTAAATTATAACTAAAAGATTAATTATTGTTGGGGTTTAAATGTAGTTAAGGAAAAACAAACACTTGTTTTATCCTCAGGGGCTGTGTCATGATGAAAAAAATAAGATGTAAGTTATGAGATAGAGACTTCAGCACATAACATTGAATCATAGAATAATTTAGCTTATGACCAAGTTAGTATCTTCTGAGATTAAATGCATTGTTTATTCATGATTTTTTTTAAAAAAAGAAAAGCCTTATTTTTAGTTAGGGGCATGCTACTTTTCCACACAGGCCTCTTGACACACTCAAATATATGCACATTTACTGCACTTCGTATTAATTCATGAGCATCTGAAGTGGTGATATTTAGGTTTTAGTATTGCCGGCACTATGGGTGTTCAAAAAGTTGGTATCAGCTTGTATTCACAAATCCACTGGATCCATTGTATTGCAATACTTATGAAAGGAATCTATATGGTAATTTAGGAAGTTGTATCCTTTGGAGGTCTTTTTAATCTTTTTGGATTCCTGCTATAATCAACAACAACAGTGCAAAATTACTGAGCCAGCTTTAGGGCTAGGCAGCTGTGCCCATTACTAAATATATCTTTCAACATCAGCTTTGTCGATATTTAAAAATGCTATCATCCTACACTTGGAGTTACTGCACTTGCGCACAATAAGATTTTAAAGGAATAGGTAGGTAGTATCACACTAACTATAATTATTATCATAACTGTTGCCATTATTCTCATCATATGATATCAAAGTGAAAAATGTGAAATGGGTGACAGTGGAATCCTGCAGCTAATAGCAAAGCATGCTTAGCTTAGTTTGCAATGATAAGATTGAAGAAGCATATTTGTGGAATAAGAAAATTTAGAAAAAAATGAAAGTTCTGCTAAATGTTAAATGAAAAAATAAGACATTAGTTATTTTTCCAAGACAGCAGAGTAGACATTGCTGATTGTGTTGTTGACATGAGATTAAAAGAATGAACATTGCTCCTATTTTTGTTCTTGTTTCACTAAACCATTATTTTGATATTTTCTGTTTTGTAAAAAACAATGGCTGGAAATGATTGTTGTACATTATGTAATACTTAGACCTGTTGTCCAATGGAGTAGGGAGTGTTTGGTTTATGGAAATAAGAGTGAACTCTTTAACTTAGGCATGGACAACCTTAAAAGGGGAAGGGAGGCTAAAAAGCATATGGGGCCATTCCACGCATTTAGTGGAGAACTTGCGGGTTTTCTTTTTTAACAGCGATATTTCACTTTGGAAAATAATATGGTCATGTATTTCATATCTCAAAAAAAAAAAAAAAACCTGTAAAGCTGTGCTGTATATTTTCAGAAGCCATGGCTAGTGATGACTGCCAGGTCCCAAACAGAGAACTTGGGGAGGGGGGGCACATAGAGCCTCAGGTTGATTATTCCTACTGTATGCATTGAGCAAACTTCAACTGTGGAGAAAGTAAACTAATAGTAGGAAGTTACTGTCATCTGAGGCTAAGGAATGAAGACCTATAAGAATTCTGGTAGAATTATTTGGGGCACTAGTCAGCTAGACAAGCAACAGACGCATAACAATTTCTAATATTGACCTGAACATGAATAGTAAATCATTGCACTTTTAACAACTGTATATCTGTTGTCAATTGTAAGCCACACAGCAGTCATTGCCTACAGAGGAATGGCACTGTAAAATAAAATTAGTGTTCCAGCATTTATTTATTCACGGTTACTTGGAATGAAATGCTAAAAGTGGCTTGAATATTGCATGCTTGAAAACAAAAAAATAAATAAAGCCTTAGATCCTTTTTTATTTATTGTGTGCTAGCTTTTAATATGCTCAGTGAAGAACAATTGTGACAAAATAACTAGATCTCCTTGTTCCATTTCTGAGACAATTAGTATTTATGTGTTGATTGAATTGGTGAATTTGTATATGATTTTTAGAATTGAGAATCAAACTTCATTCGAATTTTGAGGATATTTTCACTGTTGTCAGATGCTTATACCTTAACCCTTTTTTAACATTGGATCTCTTATAAAGGAGGAAAGGTTGATTACCTTTTATTTTTTAAAAAATAAAAACACAATTGTTTCTATGCTCAGTAGAATAAGAAACAATTTTTATATGTGCTGCAGTATTTACACTGTATGTGACCAAATATATAATCTATCCTCCATATGACTGTAGAACTTGTGGACTTTTAAAACGAGTTTATATAAATAGGTCTTCACTGTTGTTTCATTTTTTGTCAACATTACTGTGGTTATAGCTTCGTCTCATTCTTAGTGCCATCCTATATATATTTTCACAGAAATATGTGACAGTGCTTTTAGTGGGGCTAACACCTAAGTAAACAGTAAATTTACAGTAGTTAATTTTTTAAAGGTAAAATTGGCATATTTGCTGAAGTTCTTCTTGAAATTTTCATTTTCAGAGCTAGAGCAATAGAAAGGCTGCTTAAATTCAGTGTTGTGGAGAAGAATCACTACTTTTTACCAGTATTCATTCACATGGGGCTGAAAGTGCATCTTGGGTGGTTGCCTGTGGCAGGCATTTCAAGTAGCTTTAACTTAGCAAATCCCTATCCTGTTGCTGTTGCTTTTGTTATCTCTCTGTCACTCTCTCCTGTTCTGAAGCAGGATCGTAAGGATATGCAGTGTCAGTGAGATAAAGCAGGGCTTCTTGCTGGCCACATAACCCAAAATGCCTATAACTTTATCTCTTGGAGTTGCTAGGTAATAGAATGTAATGAGATACAGGCATATGGAATACCAAATGCAGGATGCAACTTTGTGGGATGAATGTCTTTTTTTTTTTTTAGCAATGTACAAATGAAGATGTTAAGAATTAAAGTGGATGTGGAAAATACAGATCACAGAAACAGACAAAGAAGAGTACTCTTTTGTACTTGGGAAGAAATCCAGGTGGTTTCCAGAGAAAGATTTGGCCAATATACACTACTATAATTTTTTTCAGATGGATACTTCATCATATTCCTAAAGCAGCACATAAAGCAGTTTAGGATTGAATGGTAGGATTCAGAAACAATCATACTAAAGAAGGAACTTTTTCTGCTTTAGCTTTTTTCCCCTTTTGTATTAGGGCAACTAAATAGAAATTAACAGGGGAGTGAATTTGTTCTGTTTATCATTTATTTGCCTTTATAAGCCATTTTTTTGCTTTGTTCTTTTTTATTGTGTATGGTGTACTATGCTAGTTTAACTTACTCATTTTATTCCTTCCTCCACACAAGTTCTCAGCAAAAAAAAAAAAACTTTGTAAAATCAGTTCATGTATCAAAACAAGCTGGTGTTTCTTGATTCATTTTACCTACTTGTGTGAAGAAAGACAATTGTGGCTAAGAAAATTGATTTTTTTTGTTATGTGTCACTGGCCAGATTCTTCATTTTAGGGAATACTCATAGTTTCTTTTTTCTGTTTATGTTAATAGGAGCCTTTCAGGAGCCTAATTGTAATTTTGGAACTTATACACACACACACACACACACACACACACACACACACACACACTCTTACTATAACACAGTGGTCTGTCTCCTTTGTGTATAATGTTTTGATAAATCACATAATAGAATCTGATTCTTGGAAATTGAACAATTTCCTTGAATAATTTGTATTGAAAGACTAAAAACTGGTAATTAATCAAGTGACCTAACCAGCAATATCTTGAAAAAAAACAAAACCAAAATAAATCCAGAAGTTCTATCATTGTGATAATGCTTTCATTTTGGCTACTGTATGGAATACAGTGTATTTATATAGGCAAAGAGGAATAGCTAGCATCGAAACACTGATTGTGGGCACCTCATTGCTTCTTTGTCTACTTAGTAAAGTCTTCTTTTGATGATAATTTCTACTTTCCTTTGTCTATAGATAATTTCAGCCAATAAGCAAAAGGAATGGCAAATAATAAATTATTATTATTCAGCTTGAGACATTTCAGTTCTAATCCTGAATTCACAAAGTTACTCTCTGAAAAAACCCCCATCCTTTCAAATGAAATAAAAATTTTTAAAAGGGAATTCTAATCTTCCTTCCTTATAAAAACCCATGTGCTGAGTGAATTATTCCCATCTGTCCTTCCTCTACTTCCATTCAGTAACCTTGTTGCAAGGTTATGATTAGTGAGAAATGGATCTTAATCACCAGTTGTAACGTTCTCCTTTTACTGCAGCTGTTACAGGCAAGCTACCACACTGCAAAACTTTCACTTTGGTTTTATTTGTAACCTAGGGGGAAAAATATTTGCAAGCATTTTGATGTAAAACTGTTTAATTACTTTTATTTAGTAGGGCTGCAAAGTTTCAGATTCAGCCTCCAAAAGGTGCTTTGTTGAAATATAGATTAGTCTGTCCTTTAAATAGTGATACTCCATGACCTTCATTTTTATTGTTGATGATCTTTCAATGAAACATGGCAGAAGGGCTCAAAACTAATTTTCTAGTAAATACTTTTTTTCCTTAAAAAATAGAGAAATTATATATGAGAGACCTCTGTGAGAATATATTGTCAACTAAAGTATTGTTTATATAATGTGCGACTGAATTTAATTAAAATGTTAACCTGCTCTATTTTTAATTCTTTTATGATAACTGAGCCAAACTGTCCGTATGTCTTTCTTTGTTATCACCTGTTTCATCTTCAGATGCACACAATCTGCTCTCTTGTCACTAAATAGGGTGAAGTTTTTGAAGAAGATGTTAGAACATTCAGCTGTTCTGCATAAAAAAACCTTTTCTTAAAACCGTGTAGCATAAAATCAAGGGGAGAATAGACTTCTGATTATACACTTCAAAATATAGCATAAAAACATTTGAATCAAGATGAGATGATTAGATTAGTGGTCAGATTAAAGTTTTGTGTAGACACTTTTTTCTATCAACTTTTTAAATCACTGAATCAACTCTCAATTTTCCACTTCGCATACAAGGATTAAAATACTGATATTTTAATGGCACTTCCTATTGCTGGCTTAAGATGTTAAATAAGCCTCAGGGAAGGGAAAAGGTTCTGAAGGAAAGTGCATCTTCTGTGAATAATTTTTTTTTACAGAATATATGCTGTAACAAACAAGTTGTACAGAACATCTTTTTGTAAACAATAGCACCCCTAGCCTGCTCCTCATTTAACGCTAAATATTTATGGGAGATGATGCCCATGGAGTGGGAGCTGGTATGATGGACTACTGTGAAGCATTAGTTTCCCAAAAAGGAGGGAACATATTGCAGCCCACTCAGAACTGCATAAGAGAAAAAGGTAGAAAGTAAGGATAGCCACTCCCTATTAGACCAGAGGTCTCCAGCCTTGGATACTTTAAGACTTGTGGACTTCAATTCCCAGAATTCCTCAGCCAGCAAAGCTGGCTGGGGAATCCTGGGAATTGAAGTCCACAAGTCTTAAAGTTGCTAAGGTTGGAGACCCCTGTATTAGACTGAGGATACTAACAGCTTAGTCTGGCAAGAGTCTGCCTATTATGCATAAGCAAATAACTCTGACTGAATTGTTATATGTCATTCATCATTCTTTGGCTTAGCTTGATAATAGTATTGATGGATCTGTGGTCATCTTATTTAATCCATTTTATGCCATTCTGTATCTTCAAGAGATCTTCAAGTAGGGTATGGTAAAATTCAATGTTGTCTAAAGCCATTAAAATATAAAACAAAATGATATAGACTTTACAACAATTTAAACGTTCCTTATTTTTAAAGAAGAATCAAATGCTTATGAAAAACCTGTCAACTTGTAAAAAGTATCTCTTATGACAGTTGAAAATCGATGTCTTCCCTAGAATTATCTGGCATTTTCACAGCTTCATGATTCCTCTACCTCTGACTATTGCAAAATGCTAGCAGAAAACATAAACTTGCAATAATATACAAACATTGAATAGTCCTCATATTAATGGAACCATCCTTTGTGCTATTATTTAGCCATTATGGTGGTATTGCAAAAAGAAATATGTTATGAAAAGAAGTATCTTTTTCTTCATAGCTCTGTCATGCCCTCCTGATTTCTTAATGTCCTTTTTATTACAGTCCTATGCATCAAAATCATTGTTGTCCCTTTGTCAAATGGCTTTGATGAACCAAAATAGTTCTGGAATACTGAAGATCGTACTGTGGTCTATGATAATTCTGCAAGAGATTGAGATGAAGACAGTCTCATTAATAATGGACTCAGCCCTATGTGTTTAAAAGATATTAGGGAGCTTGTAGTCTCATAGAATTTTTTGAGCTGCTGTTTAATTGCCATATTGCCAGGGATAATGGGAGGGTAGATAAAATCCTATAGTCTATTCCTCCTTCAGTGACAATATGGAATTAAAACTTCAATCCACATATAATTTCATTGGCAAGTAGACTGCATACCACTAACAGTTAAATTGAGTCTTACTGAGAATCCACAAAATTATCTCTTAACAGAAGCTCTCTTTTTTTGGCCAAAGCTTTGGGGACCCGTTTTGAAAGGCAGTACAGATTTAATAAGTAAATTCCTCCTTTCTTAGCTTATCTAGAGAAAACACATCTTGCTTTCATAATGCATGCCTTTATGACCGCCAAACTAGATAACAGAAATGTGCTGTCTCTGGGGCCACTCTGGGTAATTCTTAGAAGCTGGGGCAGAACATAGCATGAAGAAGTAGATCCACCTTACCCAACCCAATGGTCTTCTGAAGTGTTCGATTTTAAATCGTAGCATTGGGTTCTAATTCCCAACAGGTGTCTCTTTGACACATTTAATATGGTCTATAATCGCTTGATTCTTGACTCATTTTAAGGTACTGCTTTTATCTTCGGCATTCCCCAAACAGGTGACAACTTATCTGAAACAATGCAAATATCAAATTATTGGTATTTGGTTTTAGTAGTTCTGTTTTCTTCTTTTAAGCTTCTTGAAAAGTAAGTGGTCTTTTTTATTTTTATTTTTTTGTTCTTCAGAGTTTCTTCAGTTTGAACATCTCTTTTGCAACATAACTAGCAGATTTAATCAATAAATCATTTGACAGGTAGTGTACTTAGGGTATAATTTCATTAGAAGAACATTCTTATGAGGTAGGATGTATTGGGAGACATGAATTCAAAAGCTCTATACCTAGGTGGAGTCCTTAGGACCTCTTTTTACTGGTGCTTAATTTGAATTATTTTTACGATTCACAATTCATTCTCTTTGGGCACTCCCACTCTCTCTCTCTCTCACACACACACACCAGGCAAAGGGGGGAGAGTACACATATAGATGCAAATAATACCTATATACAAACATTTGCTGACTTTTTTTTTCCATTTTGGGTTTTTTTTTCAGTATTACACAACAAGTAAGCTCTTGAAATTTGTCCATTTTGCAGCAAACATTCCCTGACAAAAAGACCTTCTATTTTCCACTGTGCTCCCCAGATGTTTTAATTTTCATTGCATCTTTTTATGCAATTTTTGAATTTGTTTAATGACAGTGAAGTGGCAGTGGTGTAGCTATATATTGTATACTATTGGACCCTCTTTGTGTTGTGTTCTTCACCTGAAAAACAGGAAGAGATAGGAAGATGGAAGGAAAGAAGGGCTGACTTCTCTTTGTGTATCTGTCTCTCTCTCTCTCACACACACACATACCCTTTTTTTTTCTTTTTGACAGAAACTTCAACCTGGCAATATTTAGAAATGGAGCTTATGATCTAGTCTAGATAGCTTGATTAAAGCACACATGATATGCAAGATCTGGGCCTGTATTTGAAGGCAACAACAGCAAAGTAGAAATTTGCAATAGTGGTGAATATCTGTAGCTCAGGTGGATGGAGGTGAAGGTTCATTCCTCCGAGCTTGTGGGTTGGTTTCCAAACATTTCATTACTAGGATAGGTAACATCTTCAGCGGAGTTTAGGGAGTTTAGGGATCCCTTCATAAGTAGATTACTGCATTCCTATTAAAGAGGCAACAAATAATAAAAATAGGTGTGCCCTATCAAACCCTGCATCAGTTAACAGCGGTGTCCCCCAAGGCAGCCTTCTAGGACCCACACTCTTTATACTCTACATAAATGACCTTTGCAATCACCTTATAAGCAACTGTGTCCTCTTGGCTGATGACGTAAAACTATTCAACACCACCGACAATGCTACCATCCTAAAGAGCAATCTTAATTATGTGTCTGAATCGTCAAACAATTGGCAACTCCAAATCTCAACCAACAAATGCTCTGTCCTACACACTGGTAAAAAAAAGTACGCCAAATACAAGCTAGGCAGATATGACCTCGTTGACCCTCACTCTGTCAAAGACCTTGGAGTTCTCATATCAAACGACCTAAGTGCCAGAGCTCACTGCAACAGCATTGCCAAAAAAGGCTTTAAGAGTTGTAAATCTAATCTTATGAAGCTTCTCCTCTGGTAATACTGAATCGCTAACTAGGGCATACAAAACCTTTGCTAGACCAGTACTTGAATACAGCTCATCTGTCTGGAATCCGCAATATATATCGGACATTAATATAATTGAGCAAGTCCAGAAGTATTTCACAAAAAAGTAGTACACTC
The DNA here is from genome assembly GCA_004319985.1 of Emydocephalus ijimae. Classification (NCBI taxonomy): domain Eukaryota; kingdom Metazoa; phylum Chordata; class Lepidosauria; order Squamata; family Elapidae; genus Emydocephalus; species Emydocephalus ijimae. Next base: position 61,792 of record BHEV01042049.1, read on the forward strand.
CTCTGCTCGCAACAGAATACCATACACCACTTGACTTCCGATTTGCCAGGCTTCGGCGGCAGCAGGGATTCGCGTTCTTGCGCGATCCCTGTTGCGCTAGCCGTCTTGGTGCCTCCGATCCCGATGGGTCTGGAGGCTAAGGCTGCCCTGTAGAGGCAGCCGAAGATAGGGGGGGTCCGAAGAGGGGTTTGGGGTATCGCAGACCCCCTCCCCAGCCGGCTAAACCCCTTCTCTCAAGGCAGTGGAGTGGCGGTCTTTAATGGCCATCACAAAGAAGCCGGCAGCTGGGTAAGATTGCACAGGAGGAAGAGGGAGAAAGTTTTGAAGATAAAGTTTTTTTTGGCTGAACCAGGACTTTAAGATATATTCACCATCCTGAAAACTATGACTTTTTGAGCGACACTTTGTTTCCAGAGGAGATTTTCAAAGCGGCGAATTTGAGGTGCTAAAAGGAAAAGTTTACTTCCCAACGGAATTAACAAATGGACATTGAGAAACCTGTCTTTTTATAGAAGGTTAAAATTTGGCTCTTTGTTACAAGTGGGAAGGGAGAGGACAAAAAAAAAAATTAAGATCTTGTTGGAGGAGATGCCTTGAAGATTTTGAGATTAGAAATCAATTGTAATGAGGCTTTAAAATACAGACTGGGCTCCTTCTCCTTTTTTTAAACTGATATTACCCCAGGAAGAGAAAGTGAGAACTTTGTGCTCTGTTTGGACTGATTGATGACTCTGGGACTTTGGGGAACTGTTTTAACTTCTGAAACATTTTGGTTGTTTTAAGAAGAAGAAGAAGAGGTGGGGGAAAAGAAGGTTTATAATGGCTTTACCTGATGATGAACTTAGAAAGGAATATGGGAAAATAAAGAAAGAAGGCAAGGACACTGTGGAAGAAGCCTTTAATTTTTTAGAAATGGTACTTGCTATTTGTCAGCAAACACAACAACAGATGGAGGAAGCAGAAGAAGAAGAAGATGCCATCTTTAATGAATGTAAAAGATTGATCAAGAAAGAAAGGAGAAAGAGAGGAAGGAAAATGAAGGACTTAAGATTTAAAAAAGAAAGAAAGAGAAAAATAAGATGCAAAATCAACATAATGTTAGAAAGCAAAAGGAAAAAGGAATACAACAGAGAGGGGAAGCTAAAAAGGCGGAGGTTAGGAGAAGGGGGGGTAAAAAGACCAGGTGGGTTAAGAAAGGAAGGAAAAAGGGGGAAAAAGCCACAAAGGTATGAAACGAGATGGGAAAAAGGGAATTTTTTTTAGGATAAAGGGTAATGTATATAAAAAAAAGAAGATTCTGCAAGGTACATAAGATGGTATATAAGAATTAATAAAAGATTAAAATATTAAAATGTTTAGTAATGATAGACTTTAAACTTTAAAAAAATATTAAAGGGAATGTCCAAAATATTGAGTTTAATTGTAGAGTTAAATTGACTATTGTGTTGATGTTATTATAAACTTATTATTGCAGCATTTGTTTTTGAAATAGATAATTGGAATGTTATAAGATTTAATATTTAGATTTATTATCTAATTATGTATTTAATCATTTTAGATTTACTATTTTTTCTTCTTTTTAAAATTTAGTAGGTAGAATGTAATAAGCAGAATTAGATTGGGAACTAGGAGTTATTTTAAATGTTAATTTAGAGGGAAGATCGAAAGGCATCATACTTTGATTAGTGATTTCAGGAGAAATCTTTTTTTTTACTATAGGGAATGAGATAAATGGATAATTTGAAAAGAATGGACAAAAGATACAAGTATAATGATTTAAATTAAAATGAAATAAATAAAATAGAATTAAGAAGAGTGTAAAGCGGGGAGAAGCTATATAGAAGATATAGAATGGTAAATAAGATAGGTAATGATATATAAGATGAGCATGAATTTAATAGAAGTCCATATAAAGATAGGTAATCTGGGGCCGAGCTAGTTTCTAAAAAGAAATTTTATGTTTTTGTGTTTTGTGTGTTTGTTTGTTTGAGAATTAATAAAACCTTGGAGGAATGTTAGATAAGAATAACGGTAAACAAGTCAGAGAGAAATGAAGATGATGACTATAAAATGGATAAATATGGGGAAAATAATAATAATGAAATTGAATAAGAGTAAAGAGAAATAATGAGAGATTTGTTAAAGGATATTTGTGTGTCCATGTGGAAATGAGGTAAAATAGAATTGTGTTTGTGTAAAATGGTGTTTTATCCGACTTGTAAAAATTTATAATGGAAAGAGGCTTTATGCCACTTGAAGTGCTTGAAATGTTGGGCTTGGACAACCTAGAACTACACTGCCTATGTTGGACTTAAGCGTCGTACACAAAATTATCTGCAACAATGTCCTACCAGTCAGTGACTATTTCAGCTTCAACTGCAGTGATACAAGAGCATACAACATATACAAACTAAATGTAAACCACTCCAAACTTGTTATAGAAAGTATAACTTCAGCAACAGAGTGGTCAATGCCTGGAATGCACTACCTGACTCTGATGTTACATCCTCAAACCCCCACTCCTTTACCCTTAAACTATCCACTATTGATCTCACCCCTTTCCTAAGAGGTCTGTAATGGGCCTGCATAAGTTGCACAATCATACCTACCATCCCTGTCCTATTGTCCCCATTTATTCATACCTATTCCCTGTATTCATACTCATGTTTATTCTTACAACTATTATCTTGTAAGTGATTGACAAATCAAATAAATCAAATAAAAATAAAGATGTCAGTATCGGTGAATTCTTTATAAACAGAAGAACACTGACACTGACATCCCCTAAACTCTGCTAAAGATGTTACCTAACCTGGTAACGAAATGTTTGGAAACCAACACACAAGAGAATGAACCTTCTCCCTCAAAATAGAAATTACAACTGTTATGCTTCCATTAAAATTTCTTTGTGTGTGTGTGTGTGTACTTGTATGCATGCATGCAGTCTGTACCTGGGTCTAAAAATGAACCGTTAGGACAACCCATGATCTTTTTTTTTAAAAAAAGAATTTTTGAACATCAAATGTAAAAGTTCAATGCATGCATACCGAACAACAGATTTTGTGTTATAATTTAATGTCAATCAGAATGCTATTTTTCTTACTGTATGCTTAATGATAAAACTTATGACTTGTGAATTGCCCCTTTTTCATAGGAGTTGGTTTCTTTGGGTGTTTTCGAGAACTAAAAAAGTAATTCTTCAACAGAGGAAAGCTCCATTAATTCCCAAAATCAAAGACTGTTTTAATGAGCTTAGTGACTGAATTTAAAGTAGTTGATATATACATATACATAAATTAAATATATTTAAATAATTTTATCTCTATATTTAGAGAGGTTTTTTTTCAAAAATACCATTCTACTTTAGGGTTGGCTGTCATTAATTTAAAGATTGAATTATTCCTTTATCACGACAATTATTATGTACTTCTTCAAAAATATTCAAGACATTTAAAAGGTATGTGTGTATATTACATTGAAATACTAGTCAATGTAATGGTTGTATCTTCATTGACTGCAATATTGATGACAATAGCATCCCGTAAAATAACTTTATTTCCTAAATTTGCTAATTGCTAAACTGATACATCTAGAAAGGGGAATTTGAAGCAATTCTAAATATTTTGAAGTAATGTATGTGCACCAGTCTGAATATGTTTATACACACATTCACTCTGGAAGACTTCATACAATATGATGGAAATTAAAAATAATGTAGGGGAGACAAGTGACAACAGCACATCACAGAAAGATCCATAATAAAAATACCTTTTTTAATCATATGGTTGAAATTTGATTGAATTGACTAGATAAAGTGAGGCTTCATGGCCAGGTTTTATGCGTATGTGTGCTTTTGCTTTGCAGGAATTGTAGTAGTTCAGGTAATAGAGTAATTACAATTCAATTCAGTTCAAACCTTTATTGCCAAGAGTACAACATGTGTACAATGAGATTGGCTGAGCCTCCCTTGCATGCACTCCCCCCAACACAATACAATTCACAGTGAAAACAAAAAAATCCCAAACCCAGTGAAGATTCTACTAAGAAACAAACAATCCAATTGCACCCTGTGAACTTATTGTCCTGCAAGTCACTCGTACTATGTTGTTGTAAGGTTATTTTCCATTCAGGAGTCTGACAGCCCACGGATAAAAAGTATTCTTCAGCCTGTTTGTGCGGCTGCCTATGTTTCTATATTTTCTTCCTGATGGTAGGAGAATAAATGCTAACCAGGGTGTGAGTTGATTAGATCAAAGAAAAAGGTATATGATTATGGGCAGCAATCTTCACTTCTGATTTTAAAGTTTGTATTAAACTAGGAACACCTCAGAATAGATTAGAAGCAAAGATCCTCATAAGCTAGAAACTAAGATGAAGAAAAAGGGAAAGAAGTAGGTACCTTTGAGCATGAGAAAAACCTGAAGAGGGATATGAGAGTATTGTCCATGGAATTCTCAGTCATCCAGGTCATGGTTGTCCCAAGGAAAAACAAAGCCCATTTGCCTTTGAAAAAACACCTTTGGGTATATGAGAGTTCTTCTCATGTATCTGAAAGAAAGTGATTGTGGTCCATTTTCTATCACAGCAGTATACAGAACAACAGATGTAAGTTATTTGAAGTCAGTTTCCAATGAAATGTTAGAACAATAAGCATTTTGACAATCAGTTACTCAGAAAAATGGTGGGGTTTTTTTTTTGATATATTTATGCTGAGAATAGTTATCTCTCAGCAATGCTTCAATTTGTAGAATGGGACTCATTGACCTAAATTCCCCATTCCAATACTGTGTTTCTCTGTAATAGTTAACTAATCAAAGGAAAACAGGACATTTGGAAAAAATATTCAAAATTTTATCTTTCGCGTTGGAAAGATAAGAACAATAATGTCCAAAGCTCCATATACAGCAGTTTATAATACATCAAGTATAAATTCAACTGAAATTAAGCAGCTGTATACAGGAGATATTTAAAAGTCTCTATTTAGTCTTCAGTGCTAATGATGGAAAACAATAGATAAATATAAAAATAAAGGAAACCCTGTGCTGAGATACAAGAGGATGTTCAGAAAAGCAAAGACTTATGATTAGATCTTGGTATTGCCTTTATGTTTTGAGCACTGATCCTTGAAAATCAGAAAAAAGAGCCAGTAAAATATTGCCATCTACCATAATAAAGATGATGTCTTCCTTCAGTTGTTCAGAAAAAAAATAATTTTTCTTAATTGATGAAATGGAAATATGCAGATAAAAGTTGCAGCTACTGATGTGTTTTTAAAAAATGCTTGCACCTCCTTGGTAATATTGGATATTTATAAGCCCTATTGCTTTTAAATATATGTTGCTTATTTATGTTCTAAATCAATATTCATATGCTTATAAATTAGTCTTTTCAGTTTAATTTTTTTTGATAGAACAATATAGATAAACTTTACTTGCCTTATCATCCATATTGACCACTTAATAAATCCAGTAGGATTCAACAACTTCTTTCCCAGGTGCAATTAAATGCACACTGGAGTTCTTACCGACTCACTTAGAAATAAATTTTGAGCAAGTTCTCATTGGTTCATAAAGGTATCATTTTAAAAAATCCTCTTTGTATTATTTAGCATCCTCTGGAATCACTGCATATAACTTAAATAAGCTACAGAAGGAAGGTGGGTAGGTCATCATTAAATATTCTACTCATACAGTATGTTCTGTATAATATGATTGATATGCATGTACAACTGGGGAAGATGAATTAATCAATTTTCTATGGTAAATACTATGTGTGAGAGAGAGGGAGGGAGAGGGAAGGAGGGAGGGAGAGAGAGAGAGAGAGAGACTGAGTGTGCAAATAACAAGGCAGTCATTTATCAAAAGTCTGAAATGATTAAGCTCAACCAAAGGATTTTTCACTCTTTGTGCACCAGATAAGATGACCAGCATTTAGAGCTTTCTCCTAAGCATACTTACAAACAATTCAGTTGAATTCAAAGGGACTTTTATTCAAGTAAATAGGTTCAGGATTGGTATTTGAAGTTTTCCAGATTTTCATTGCATTGTATTCAGTAAACCTGTTATGGTTACAATTTCCATTATTCCCATTTGCTCTGAAAGCTCCTGAGCTGGGAAGCTGAAAATTCAGTGAGTTTTGCTTCTTAGTAGAAGCCTCTGTGTTGGTTCTTTCTAATATTTCCTTTGTTTCTGCTGTTTCCCTTTTGATACTCATAGTTTTTTATACTTTCCCAGAAACTTTTATTTCACAGAGCTACTGATATCTGTGTGACGTGACATGACACAATGTTGCTTCAACATGATTTGCTTTGCTATAATGATTCATCTTGGAAAAACAATTTGGTGGGCTTGAATCATATTTGAACAGTGGTTTAGGAGGAGCAACTCTTAGCTTCCTCTCTACTTAATTAAAGTGATTCTAGGCTGAATGGCATAAGAAAAGTGTGAAGGCTTTGCTGAAGTCCACTAAGCCTGGAAACTCTGCAGCTTGTATTAAATAGTCTTCAATCTGGCTTTCTTTAGTACATTCTAGTTTTGGGGTATTTTGGACCCTAATCCTGTGAAGAAGATTTGTCAAAGAAGACTTTTCAATCCTTTCTCAGGGTTGGTCAACTAAGAGTGGATGGGAGAAGCCGACCACTTGCAATAGTGGTCAGAAGGCGTAAATGCTTCTGGTAAGACAGGAACTTTGTAACTAGAAGAAAATGAATGTCTAAACAATTAGTATGTGCTTATCTAAAATAATGACCAGAAGTCTATTCACATGAAAGGGCAAGAGAATAGGGCTTAAGGTTTAAACTAGGTCTTTCTCTCTCTCTCTCCCTCTCTCTCTTTCTTTCTCCCCCCATCCCTCCCTTCCTCTGTCTCTGTCTGTCTGTCTGTCTGTCTGTCTGTCTCTCTCTCTCTCTCTCTCTCTCTCTCTCTCACACACACACACAC
>BHEV01042052.1:0-20770 GCA_004319985.1 Emydocephalus ijimae
GAATTCTTGGCTGCATATAATTATAAGTTGCAACACTGCCCGGGGAAAGCCATTCCCCACGCCGACGCATTGAGCCGTGCAATACTTCCGGAAACCATTGACGACCCCGCTCCGACCATCACAACACTACAGATCGAGACACTTCAAACACCGCCACTGACAGCCCGAGATATCGCGATTGAAACAAAACGCGACCCCATTTTGGCACGAGTCCTCAGCTGGGTCGAGCGCGGATGGCCATTGGACCAAATACCTGATGACTACGTCCCCTTCAAAAATCGACAAACGGAACTGTTTTCCCAGAAGGGCTGCATTATCTGGGGAGATAGAGTCGTTGTCCCAGAGTGGTTACAGCGAGCGATACTGAGAACCTTGCACGATGGCCACCCCGGCATCGTGCGCATGAAAGCCCTCGCACGAAGCTACGCGTGGTGGCCGGGTATCGACAAGCAGATCGAAACCTGGGTAAAAGCTTGTCACAAATGCCAGGAAGTTAGCAATGCCCCACCGAAAGCAACCCCGACAGAATGGGAAACACCGAGGGAACCATGGTCCCGTATTCATCTGGACTTTGCGGTACCTACCAAAGGACACACATTTTTATTAACGGTGGATGCCTACTGGAACTGGCTTGAAATCCATTAAATGAGAAATACAACAACAGTATCAGTCATCAGGAAATTAGACAGATTATTTGCAACACATGGATTACCAGACGTTCTGGTATCCAACAACAGGCCCCAATTTACTGCGCTGTCTTTTGAACAGTACCTGGTGGACCGCGGTATTCGCCATGCGCTGACTTCACTAGCGCATCCTGCGGCCAACGGAAGGGCCGAGCGCATGGTAAAATTCGTCAAAAAAACCTTGCATAAAATGGACTATGGCGATATCGAAGACAAGATTAACTGGATACTTCTTTTGCAGCATATCACTCCACACAGCATCACCAACAAAACTCCGGCCGAGTTATTGATGGGGCGGAAGCTCCGCTCCCACCTCGACCATCTACACCCATCATATGAACCTGAAAAACCACACGGATCCAGCGGGAAATGCCATAACTTCCAGGTAGGTGACTTGGTTTTCGCTAGAAACTTTTCGGGCGATCCATTGTGGGTCGAGGCAACTGTAATCCAAGTAACCGGACTCAGATCTTACCGAGTGAAATGTCGCGACGATAGAATATGGAAGCGCCATATTGATCAGCTGCGTTCAAGGCTGCAGTCGGGGATCTCCGAGTCCCCTGATTTCCAAACTGAGGGGGGAGGAGACACCAAGGAGGCTGAATTTGAAATGGCAGAAAGCACAAGCAGAAGAAATGACCGCTCAGAGGCAACACGTGAAGAAGGATCGGGGATGGGGGTAAGCTCGCCTCAAGGAGATGCCGAGAACACTAGTGGCAACGAAAATTTAGATACAGAACCGGAGGCACCCTGTGTACCGGATAACATCCTACCCCAACAAGACTGTAGCCAAATACCGGGAGGACAACGTAAATCAAATAGACAATCAAAACAACCTGCCTACCTCAAAGACTACGTGACCGCACCCCTTAAACGGAACCCGGGGGAAGGGGTGTTGTGAATTAATAAAAGTACTTGAATAAAGATTATTAAAAGCTTAAAGTAAAATGCAGGGTTCTGGCCCTGCACTTCTGATTGGCCGATAATAGCGACATCGGATTGGTCCGTTCAAGAGAATCTGATTGGCTATTAACGAGCCTTTCCCATTGGTTAATGGAGCTAGTGCTCCCCATGTTTTCATTGGCTAAGTACTCAAGAGCTTGCCTATATAAAGGGGCCGTTGTGGCTGTAGAGCTGAGCTGTTACACCATGTTAAATAAAGAGTTGAAGTTCACTGTTCACCGACTCGTCTCCATCCTTGCGCCCATGCGCAGAACTTAACAGAAACCATTGTAGAATGCATGATAAGTTGGTCTAAAAATGTGGGACATAATATTAACTTAGACTAGTGGGAACATCTTTGGCAGATAAACTATAGACTCACAATGTCGGTCTCTTACAAAAAGAACTTATATAAAATTTTCATTGGTGGCACTTACCTCCAGGGAGGTTAGCCAAAATGTTCCCTAACATGACACCCAACTGTTGGAAATGTAATTATAATCAGGGAACATATTTCCACATGTGGTGGATATGCCCTTATGCACGAAAATATTGGCAAAAAATTAGAATATGGATAGAGGAAATAACAAAACAGAAAGTAAAATTCAAACCAGAAATTTGTTATCAGGCATGTTAGAACCAAATATGAATAGGAAGCACCAATACTTGACTCTGCATATCATAATGGCAGCTAGAGTAAGTTTTGCTCAAAATTGAAAATTGGCTATGGCCCCTTCAGAAAATATGATAATCAATAAGATAAGAATGTGCCGAGATGGATAGTCTAATCAAATTGTTAAAAGATAACCAAAACAGTGAATATTACAAAACATGGCATATCTGGTATGACTGGTTAAAGAAAAGGTGATATCTGATGACCTAGTAACATTTTGGAAAATAAGGGTGACGTATAAATAAATGTAAATATATATGTATGCATATATAGAATTTAAAATGATGAAGGAGTTATTATGACAATGTATATGCTATCGAAGAAAAGTACAAGTGTATTGATTGCTCAAACAACACTGTAAAATGTATATATATGTTTTTAACTTCATAAATGTTGAATAAATATATATTAAAAAATATTATGTACACTTAAAATGGGAAAAATAAGAAAGAATAGAAATTGAAATAAGAAGAAACAACAATATACATATTTTGATATAACAAGATCTGTGTAATAAAAAAGGGAGATCTAGAAATTGAATGGCGATAGCATTAGATATGTTTAAATAACATGAAACAAAATGAAATGCTATGGGTTACAACAGTTCGCAACTTTAAGACTTGTGGACTTCAATTCCCAGAATTCTCCAGCTGGCTATCAGAGAGCAGTTCCTTCCCTTGATGTACAGGTAGTCCTTGACTTACAACAGCCTCATTTAATGACCATCTGAACTAGTTACAATGGCACTGAAAAAGTGACTCACGACACATTTTTCACACATGACCATTACGTCATATGACCATCTTTTTCAACCTTCTAGATCGGGTTTTCCCTCCCCAAGAGAAAATCAAACATCCATTCCCTGCACCCACCAATTTGTCACATGGCCCAAACAAAACGTCCATCCCAACTGGAGATATTCCTCCAGACACTCCTCTCCAGGTGCAGGGTAATATGTCCTTGACTTTCCAAGAAAGAATGTTGTTGAGTTTAAACTTCCATCTCGCTGTGAAATGCCCCCTCCCTAATTCCCAGGCACCAAATGTGGCAGCCTTGAAGCTTCCAAGTAAAATATGGCTTCCAAGGTTGACAAATAAATTCTGGGCTCATAAGTCAAGGAGTACCTGTATTTTAATACCCGCTGACATTTCCCTCCCCTGTATTTCGTACAAGATTAAGGAACTTGATGTAGATGGCTAGATTGAGATTTGAAGGTTGCATTTGGGGACGCTGAATTCCCAAATGCATTACCATTCTGGCTGGTCTGGGAAAGGATGTTCCAATTGAAAGTTCCTGGGAGAAAATGTTTTCTTCTCTCTGTTTTGATGATAGTGCTGAAGATCAGAAACCATTATTTAAGATTGGAAAATACCCCACGGATGAGGTGCTAAAGTGGCAGCTAATGCTTATTCAACAGTGTCCTTGGAAACGCAATGCTACAGCGGTTATGCAATACAGGTAATAATGCTAATTGTTCATATCACCAGTTCGAAAAGGTATCGGATTGCCTGACTATCAGACCTGTGACAAATTTAAACTTCTAAATTGAAAACGATGCTTGGCTCCATTTCCTGAAAAAGGTATATTTTTTTAATAGAGATCAAGCGTATTGCAGTAATGCATAGCCAGAACTGAGATTCATGTGCCAAAATTCCTGTGTTATTCCCTTCCTCTCCCCTCTTTAACTGTGTTCCATATTAGCATTCTTGGAATACCCTCACCTGATTGGCCCAAACGGACTACCCTGTGATTGGTGGAAAGAACATCAGTGATTGGCTGGTAATGAATCGACCACGATTGGCTGCACCGATCGCGGGAGATTCAAAGAGCCGTCCTTGGTTGCGAGCCGCCGGCAATCCTTATAAGAAGGGCTGCTGCGGCTCGCAGGTCGAGCACAGACCTGTATACCAAATAAAGAGCTGAACTGTCATACTGGTCTCGAGTCTCTTTTCCCGCGATCGAACACTGGCGACGAGGATGGGATTCTGAGACAAAGAGACAGTCGAGCATGTGGCACCCAGAACTGAACGACCGACAAGATGGCCGGCAGCAACTCGCCACCCGCACCCTACGACCAGGCAAACGAGGACTGGGAATCATACATCAATCAATTCCTAATGTTCCTCAAAAGCAGTAATCTGAAGGACGCCAACAGTCAGTGAAAAAGAGCTGTGTTCCTGACACACTGCGGGCCCACAGTGTTCAAGATGGCCAAGGCGTTGGCCAAGCCCCGAGAAGTGAAGGAGATGGATTGGGAAGACCTCGACCAGCTACTCCGAAGCCACTACGCACCGGCCGTCCCCAACCTCATCCGAAGGTATGAGTTCTACTGATGGGACCAGAAGGAAGGGGAGACCATCACGGATTTCGTGGAGGCCCTGAGGAACATTGGGGGCGCGTGCGGTTTCTCTGATATTCGGGTTAAGAGATCCCACGTTCCAGAGCAGGCTGATGGCTCGAGAAGACATCACCGTCACTGAAGCCATTGCCGAAGCCACCGCATCCGAGGCCGCCAAGAAGTCAGCAGCCAAGATGCGCCAGATGAATGTGATGGACCGGCAAGTAAGCACGGGGGCCGACCCATCATCAGAGAAAAGACCAGAAGCAAGACACAAGGCCACGACAACACACCACGAGGACATCGAGTCCTCCCCCGAGACCGATAAGGAGGAGGCAGAAATCCACCAGCTACAGTCCAAATGAGACCGGTGAGAGCAAAGAGTTCGCAAGTCGGGGTTTCAGTGCGCAGGGTGCGGAGGAGACCACCCCCACTCAGAGTGCCGGTTCCTAGATGCCATCTGCCGGCACTGTGAGAAGTGGGGGCACATCGCCAAGGTATGCTGCAACAAGCGGAATTACAGCCCAAGGCGACGCAACAGCACTCCCCCCAAAAACCGGGACAAGCACGCAGAAAGCCACTGGAGCCGTGACGGTCGAAGCAAACGGCTCAGTGAAGCCCGACGCAGAGAGGAAACACACCAAACAGTCACCATCGGGCACTTCAACACCACAGACGCCAGAAAGGTGCACGTGCTAGTCGGCATCGAAGGCCGGCAGTGCGACATGGAGGTAGACTCCAGATCCTACCTCTCCATGGTGTCATGGAGCATGATTAAACGGCTAGTGCCCAGCATCCGCAGGCAAGAGCTGGAGAGCCAGAAGCTAACGCTTAAGGACTACCAGGGGAACCGGATCCCCGTGGTAGGGATTGGACACTTCCACATCACATTTAACGGACAGGAAAAAATACTGCCCCTCACCATTGTGGACAGAGACCACCCAAGCCTGCTGGGACAGGAATGGTTCGTGCCGTTGGGGATCGAGGTGACGGGCATCCACCGCATCGAGGAAGCAGACTGGGAGGAAGAGCTCATAAGGGACTTCCAGGAGGTTTTCGATGGACGTTTAGGCAAGTACCAGGGGTCCCCAATATCGTTTAACGTGAACCCCAATATTGCCCCAATCCGCCTAAAACCGAGGCAGGTCCCATTCCCCCTCAAGCCTAAAATTGATGAGCAATTGGATAAGCTCATCGCGCAAGGGGTCCTGGAGCCAATCGATCATGCCCGGTGGGAAACCCCAATAGTCACCCCGATTACGCCAGATGGGTCTGTGAGAATATGTGGGGACTACCAGACCACCCTCAACCACGCGCTGCAGTAGAGTGCTTACCCCATCCCGGTGGTACAGCACCTCCTACACTCGCTAGGGGGAGGAAAAGTTTCGCAAAGCTCGACCTGGCGCAGGCATACCAGCAGCTGCCAGTCGATGCCAAGACTGCAGAGGCGCAAACCATCGTGACCCACCGGGGAGCATTTCGCTGCAAGAGACTCCAATTTGTAGTCAGCGTGGCACCAGGGGTGTTCCAGAGTTTAATGGAACGACTATTGCAAGGCATAAAAGGGGTGGTGCCCTACTTCGATGATGTCTTGGTGTCAACAAAAAACAAAAGCCAGTTGGGGAGCCGCCTAAGGGAAGTCCTGAAAAAATTCAAAGACGCAGGACTAAAAGTAAAAAAAGAGAAGTGCCAACTATGCACTGAAAAAGTAGAGTTCCTGGGGTACCTGGTCGACAAAAACAGAATCCACCCCAGAGAGAAAAAGATTAAAGCTATCAAGGAAGCCCCACGACCACAAAATAAAGCGGAACTGCAGGCTTTCCTAGGACTGATTAACTTTTACAATGTTTTTTTGCCACAGAAGGCAACAAGGGCGGAACCACTTCATAGATTACTGGACAAGACAGCCACCTGGTCCTGGGGAAAACGGGAAGAAACCACATTCCAGAAAATAAAAGACTTCCTCACATCAGAATCAGTCCTCATTCAGTATAGTGAAACACTACCACTGACAGTAACCTGTAACGCCTCACCATTCGGCGTTGGAGCCATCCTGAGCCACACTCTGCCGGACGGGAGAGAAGCAACAATTGCATATTTCTACAAGACACTGTCCAAGGCAGAGAGGAACTATAGCCAGCTCGACAAAGAGGCGCTAGCAGCGATCACCGGCGTGAAGCGATTCCACGAGTACCTATACGGTAGGAACTTTTCACTTATCACTGACCACAGACCACTCCTGGGGATCCTGGCAGGGAACAAGGCCACCCCTAACATCTTGTCACCACGGATGACGAGGTGGTCCGAGTTCCTTGCCGCCTATATCAATTAATACACTGCCCTGGGAAAAGCATCTTGCACGCAGACGCGCTAAGCTGTGCTCTTCTGCCAGACCTGGAAGACGACCTGGCACCCACTACTTCCACCCTGCAAATAGAGACACTGTCCAACCCACCAATGACCGCATCAGACATTGCCAGAGAGACTATTAAAGACAGGAAGCTGGCGCAAGTCCTGAGTTGGGTAGAAAAAGCATGGCCGGAAACCAAGGGGGGAGAGCAGTTTAAACCCTTCCGGAACTGGCAGACTGAACTATTTACTCAAAAGGGATGTATTTTATGAGGGGACAGAGTGGTGGTTCCAGAAACATTGCAAACAAGGGTGTTGGACATGTTGCACGAGGGTCACCCAGGCAAGATGAAATCCCTAGCTAGGAGCTACGTCTGGTGCCCAGGAATGGACAAAACCATAGAAACATGGGTGGCAACATGCAAGAAATGCCAAAGATCCAGACCAAATCCCCCCCTCCGCACTGACACTCGAGTGGGAAACACCCAGGGGCCCCTGGTCAAGGGTCCACATAGACTTTGCGGGACCCACTAAAAGACACACATTTCTAATAACAGTTGACGCTTACTCAAACTGGTTAGAGGTAAGCGTCATGCAAGCTACCACCACAGAAGTGGTCAAAAAAAAACCTAACCAAACTGTTTGCCACCCATGGACTACCGGACTTGCTAGTCTCTGACAATGGCACGCAGTTCATGGCATTGGCATTCAAACAATTCCTCGCCGAATGGGGCATATGGCACACATTGACAGCGCCCGCTCATCCAGCGGTGAATGGGCGGGCGGAATGAATGGTCAGATACACAAAGGATGCATTAAAAAAAATGGACACTGGAAACATACACAACAATTTTAATAAACTACTGACAATACAACACATAACACCTAGCTCAAAAACCAACAAAAGCCCAGCAGAACTCCTAATGGGCAGAAAACTATGATCACACCTGGACAGGCTGCACCCAACATATAATTCCAAAAAACCACCAGATTCATCTAGCAGGTACTGCACATTTAAACCAGGAGACACAGTCTACGTAAAAAAAATTTTCTGGGGATCCACTCCGGGTACCAGCCCAAATAACCCAGGTGGCAGGCCCCCGGTCCTACCGGTTAGACACAGAAGATGGAAGAAGCTGGAAATGACACATCGACCAACTAAGGTCGAAAACAACCACCAATAACACAAGCAACACGCAAGCACCACAAATAGACCTTAATAAAAAAAAACAGAGGGGGGGGGAAACCCCAAACAGTACTCAAGAGGGAGGAGAACGCAACCAACCGAACAACCCCAACCCACACCAATAAACAGGAAAAGAAACCAGCAATACTTACCAGCAGACAACGACGGCAGAGGAGAACCAACAGAGGACCACCAGCGCGGAGCCTCACCTGGAAGAGGCAGCCAAGCCAGTTCAACCAGCCCGGAAAACCCAGGCGGGAACAGACAGAACCGACAACTCGACCGACCCCGGTAGACCAGGTGGGAGTTGCAGCGAGAGGCCTGACTCACCTTTCCAGGTGGTTCCATCAAGGAGGACAGGAGCAACAAGGATCCCATCCGAACCAGTCGAAGACCACGCCACAACTGAGCTGCGCAGGTCAAGTAGACACGTTAAAAGCCCCGCCTACCTACAGGACTACGTTACATAGGTTGGACTGAACCAAGAGGGAAGAGGTGTTCCATATTAGCATTCTTGAAATACCCTCACCTGATTGGCCCAAACGGATTACCCTGTGATTGGTGGAAAGAACAACAGTGATTGGCTTGTAATGAATCAACCACGATTGGCCGCCCCAATCGCGGGAGATTCAAAGAGCCGTCATTGGTTGCGAGCCGCCGGCAATCCCTATAAGAAGGGCTGCCGCGGCTCGCAGGTCGAGCACAGACCTATATACCAAATAAAGAGCTGAATTGTCACACTGGTCTCGAGGCTCTTTTCCCGCAATTGAACAAACTGTCTTTCATTTCTCAAGATAACCAATTAAAATATTGTAAGCTGTTCTCCTAATGGTCAGTTCAAGCGTGTTCTGCTATGCTGTTCCTTCCTTCTTCAACCTGGGCAACCTTGAAGCAGCTTCTCGAGAAGGCACAGCACCTACTTTCAGTTTCCCGAGCATTTTTCTTTCGTCCCCCTTCTCTATGGTTCATGGCAGACTGTCACTGCATATCAACAAAGCACAAGCAAGCTTGAGGAGGCACCACCCTTTGAATGCTTTAATCATAGGATAGGTTTATTACATGTAGTCCAGTGATGGCTAACCTTTTTAGCACTGAGCGCTCAAAGTGCGCACGCATTGCCAAAATGCGATGCATGCACATCCAACCTGCATGTGTGCATGTCCCCTATGCTTACATGCACACCCCCCACACATGCACGCATTGTCCCCACACATGCATCCCTGCATATGCTCCCCCATGCATATGTGAGCTTTCCCCATGCATGTGCCCTGTCTCATGCATGCATGCTTGTCCCCTGTACATGCACCCACCGCATGAGCCCCGCCCCAGTGCATACGCAGCAGAGACTCAAAGACCAGCCGGTTGGCGGGAGATGTGCGTGTATGTGCGGAAGATCTGAGCTGTGGCGACAACCCGCATGCCCAGAGAGACGGCTCTGTATGCCACCTTTGGCAAGAGTGCCATAGGTTTGCCATCATGGTCCTAGACCTATAACCATTTGCTTAACAACTGTTTGAAGTTACAATAGCACTCAAAAAGTGACTTACGACTGGTCTTTTTATCTACAACCATGACAGTGTTCCCATGACCATGTGATCAAGAATTGGCAACTAGCATTTATGATGGTTGCAGTATTTTGGGATTACATGATCTCTGTTTGTGACCTTCCCAGATAGCTTCGTCAAGTAAAGTCAATGGGGAAACTCATTAACAATCTCACAGTTCATTTTGCTGCAGGGATTCACTTAGTGACTTGACAAAAAAGATCATAAAATTAGACATGGCTCACTTAATCAACTGCCTTGCTTAGCAATGGAAATTCTGGTCCCCAGTGAAAAGCCGAGGAGTATATGTATAAAGAGAGCAATGATAGTAATAGCACTTAGACTTATACACTGCTTCACAGTGCTTTACAGCCCTCTCTAAGCGGTTTACAGAGTCAGCCTATTGCCCCCAACAATCTCGGTCCTCATTTTACCCACCTTGGGAGGATGGAAGGCTGAGTCAACCTTGAACCTGGTGATATTCGAAGTGCCGAATTGCTTGGCAGCCCTCAGTCATCAGAAATAGCCTGCAATACTGCATTCTAACCACTGCGCCACCACAGCTCATAAAAAGTTATGTTTCTTATGAGGATCCCCACCCCCCAAAAATCTTTATAAAATGTTCTTTGCCATAGTTCACCAATTTCATAGCATGGTGACCAAAACTGGATACAGTATTCTAGGCCTGGCCTCACTAAAGCTTTATAGAGTGAGACTAGTACCTCATGTGAACTTAATTCAATAACAACAACAACAACAACAACCTGGTTATGGCTGACCAACGGAACACTGAAGAAAGAGACAGAAGGCCTGATTCTTGCAGCCCAAGAACAAGCCATCAGAACGAATGCAATAAAAGCCAGAATAGAAAAATCTGCTAATGACCCCAAATGCAGACTCTGCAAAGAAGCGGATGAAACCATTGATCACATACTGAGCTGTTGCAAGACAATAGCTCAGACTGACTACAAACAACGTCACAACATTGTCACTCAGATGGTCCACTGGAACTTGTGTCACAATTACCATCTGCCTGTAGCAAAGAACTGGTGGGATCATAAGCCTGAAAAAGTGGTCGAAAATAAGCATGCAAAACTACTGCGGGACTTCCAAATACAGACTGACAAAGTTTTGGAACACAATACCACAGATATCATGATTGTGGAGAAGAAAAAAGTGTGGATTGTTGACATTGTCGTACCGTAGAATCGACGAGAAACAACTTGAAAAAGTCACCAGAGATTGGGACTTGAGGATTGAACTGCAGAGACTCTGGAATAAACCAGTGCAGGTGGTTCCAGTGGTACTGGGCACACTGGGTGCTGTACCTAAAGACCTAGGCAAGCACTTGAAAACATTTGCGCTGACAAAATCACCATTGGTCAGCTGCAGAAGACCACTGGGATCCGCTCACATAATCTGCCAATATATCACGCAGTCCTAAACACTTGGGAAGTGTTCGACTAGTGATTTGTGATACGAAACCGAGCATGGTTATCTTGTTTGCTTTGTATGTTGTCATTTTTGTGTATAATAATAATGATAATAATAATAATTATTGTAGATATATACATAATTTTGTATTTATTTTGTCATGTTCATGTAGTGTATAGTGGAGGTAGTAATTCTTTGAGCTGTATGTAACAAAAATTCATTTTAATGTATGCTGATTAGTGTACATTCAAAGTGACAATAAAATTATTCTGTTCTATGCTATGCTACTCTATGCTACTCCTACTTGACTCTACTCTACCCTCTTCCTCTGATAATGCAATTTAGGATTGCTCTGGCTTTTTTCAGGGGTGTCAAACTCAATTTCACTGAGGGGTGCATCAGAGTTGTGTTTGACCTTGGGGAGCCAGGGTGGGCGTGGCCAGCTCGACATTGCTTTTGTCAGGGGTGCCTATTGTGGCATGAGTGCTCTGCCAGTGAAAACAGGTTCCCGAGCTCCATTTCATTTGTGAAGGCCTCCTGCCACCCTCTGCCAGTGAAAACAGCAGGGGCACTTTGGGCCAGTCTTTTGTTGTTTCCGGGGCAGCCCTCCGGCCAGATCTAAGCACCCTGCAGGCCAGATACGCTTCTCAGGCCTTGAGTTTGACACCCCTGCTCTAGATAGATAGATTGAGTTGGAAGGGACATTGTAGGTCATCCAGTCCAACCCCCCCGCCCAAGCAGAAGGCCCTGCGCCATTTCTGACAGATGTGTCAGAGCGTCAGCAGTGTGACTGCTGTTATGAGACATCACAGGAACAAAACACAGCACACAGAGACTTAAATATTTAACAGTGGTTAAATGTAACTTGTTATATTTACAGCTGTTAAGTACAGACATATACATGATAGGCAAATACCTTCTAACTCTACATGGCGAAACTGCTCTGGATACAGGGCACAAGGAGAGAGAACATGCCCTCTAATGGCTGTCTTTATATAAATGCCTCTTAAAGGGATAAAACCCTCCCCAGTTTTAAAGGGAAATACCCATGCTATGCTGATTTAATTCTTATTGCATAATCTATATTGCATCAGCTTCACTGCTGGTTGGCTCTTAAATCCCAAGACCTTAACAAGATGGCAGTTCAGTCTTTTCTTGAAAGCCTCCAGTGATGAAGCTCCCACACAATGAGCCCTTTTCAAGTTAACTGTCGCTAATGCCTTCTTTCAGGAAAGAGCTAGGTCAATGTTGCAACGCTTCACATATGCTGGTGTTAACCAAGAAAAATGCACCACTGGGCTCCATCATCAGGTTCGATGGTGACAGCTATAAAAACATAACTGTCGATGCCAGGCTGAGAAATATTCTATTGAAGGTAGGAAAAAATGCATCCTTTGGGTTTTGGTGGAAGGGAAACCAATAGGGAAAGGACGTGTTAATAGAATACAGGTAGTCCTCGACTTATAACAGTTCATTTAGTGACTGTTACAACAAAGTGATGACAGCATTGGAAAGAAAAGAGACTTAGGTTGGTTTATCACACGTATGACCATTGTGACATGGTCACGTGATCGAAATTCAGGCACATGGCCTCCTATATTAATGACAGTGGCAGCATCCAGGGGGGTCATGGAATCCCCTTTTGCAACCTTCTGACCAGCAAAAGTCCATGGGGAAACCTGATTCACTTAACAACAGAATTACTATCAGAATAATGGTGGCGGTTGACTTTAACAACTACAGCAAGGAGTCCAATATTCAGAACAGCGGTCTCCCTTAGCCACAAAAAGCCTGGTTTCCATTCAGGTCGTAAGTTGAGGACTACCTGTAATAGAGTTGGAAGGGACCTTGGAGGTCTTCTAGACCACCCCCCTGCTCAAGCAGGAGATCCTCCTACCAGAGGCGTCAAACTTAATTTCATTGAGGGCTGCAGCAGGGTTGTGTTTGACCTCAGGGGACTTGGGGTGGGCGTGGCCAGCTCGACATGTGTTTTTGGCTGTGATGGCCTCCTGCAGCCCTCTACCAGCACCCACCCCCTCCGGTGCTCTGTTTTTGACCACAATGGCCTCCGGCAGCCCTCTGCTAATAAAAATGGAGGGGGCCACACGCAGCCCTTCCAAACTCCATTTTCACTGGCAAAGGCACCATAGGATGGTCCTTTGCTATTTCCTGGGTGGCCCTACAGGCCAGATCCGGCTTTCAGGCCTTGAATTTGACACCCCTGCCCCATACCATTCTGGACAAATAGCTGTTCAAAACCTTCTTAAAAACCTCCAGTGTTGGAGCACCCACAATTTCTGGAAGCAATCTGGTCCACTCATTAATTGTTTAAGAAATTTCTCCTTAATTCTAGGTTCTCTCCTCTATTAATTTCCATTCAAACTCTGTTGTTGTTTTTTGCAACTTGAGGAATTGCCCTTTCCTTTGTCTGTGTGCCCCTTTTCTTGTTGTTTCTTATTGAAAGACCTTACGAAATCCTTAGATTTTACAGCAACTAACTATAGGTAGCCCTCAATGTACAACCATCATAGAACCTGTACATACTGTACAGCAGGGGTTGGCAACCTTTTGGACCTCAGGGACCACTAAACTCATAATTTTAAATCCCACAGACCAGAGATCCTGGGAAAATCCCCCCAAAAGTCTACAGGAATAATTCCCACCCTGTTTTCCTACTGATCGATCATTCTTTATTTGGGATCACAGGATACCATCTCCAGCTCCGTTCTCGGGGGGGGGAGAGAGAGAGACTTGGCTTCATGCAAGGAAAGCAGCAGAAGCAGCAGAAGTCTTTCTTTCTTCCCCCCAAACTTCACCCAAAATGAGTCTTTGTGAGAGTTGTCACGCCGGTGCAGCCTCTTGGAGCAGGATGCCTTGCAAGATCCCAAAGACTCATTTCTGGCGGAATTTGGGGGAAAGAAATAAACTTTTGCTGCTTTTTTTGCATGCAGCCAAAAGCAGAAAAAGAAAGAAGCAGAAAGAAGCAGCCAGGCAAGATGCATGGGGCGCGTGGGGCAAGTTCCCTCCCTCCACCCTTCCCCCCTCCCCTCACTACCTTGTGTTGTTCACAATGCAAGCGACGTAAGCCTTGTGTTCCCGCAGGCCATGTGGGCGGCACAGCCTTGTGTTCCCGTGCAGCCTGGATTAATTGCTTTGGGGGGGACATTTTTCTGAGGACCACCAAAAAATTTTCATGGGCCACCAGTGGTCCCCAGCCAACCGGTTGGCAACCACTGCTATACAGGTAGTCCCTGACTTACAACCATTCATTTCATGACCATTTGAAATTACAACAACAGTGAAAAAAGTGATTTATTATCATTTTTTCACACTTAAAAACCTGCGGAATCCCCAGGGTCATGTGATCAAAATTCAGATGCTTGGCAGCTGGTTCCTATTTACAACAGTTGCAGTGTCCTCGTGTTTATGTGGTCCACTTTTGCAACCTGTTTTGGATGGTTTTGCAGTGTCCTTGGGATCATACGATCCCCGTGTGCAACATTGACAAACCAAGTCAATGGGGAAGCCCTGATTCATTTAGCTACCGGGTTACTAACTTAATGGCAGTGACTCACTTAACGGCCATGGCATGAAAGGTCATAAAATGGAACAAAACTCAACAACTTTCTCTTAGCCATGGAAATTTTGGGCTCCATTGTGGTTGTGCATCAAGGACTACCTATATATCAAATGCAATATTTTGTTATTTGCATCGAGCGGGTCATATTCCAAGTTTGTTCTGACCTGGCTTGAAACACGACAAACCCTCTTAGTTAAATAAATGTTCCCTTTATTAACAGCGCCAGCAGCCCTGGCAAAAAGCCTCTCTCTCACAGCAGGGTAACCAGTCTGTCTATCAGGGAGATGAATAGTTGTCTGCCACACCTATTCATCTCCGTCCCCTGCTTTTTATCCCCAGAGCTAGGATAGGGCTTTGCATGCAGCAATGGTCCAAGGATCAGCCCATAGATTTCCATTGCTCTCCTCTCCTTTGCCTTCACATCTGCGTGTCAGGCACTAGACCCAGCTGTTCCTCCTCTTCCTCATCAGCCACCTCCAGACCTGGGGAATTGACTCTCCATCTAAGGGCTGATGGATGGCCCAGGCTCCGCTTTTGTCTGGCTCGCTGACAGCTCCATTCCCTCTTCCCCCTCGGAGCTCTCAGGTTGCCTTGATGCTGGGCCAGACTCCCACACCTCCTCCTCCTCCTCTGATTTGGCTGCTGGAGGGGCCAGGCAGCCAACAAGCCACAACAAAGTCACTTCCCTTTGGATAAATGTAATCCTTGCTAAAGGCCCCTAAATTGCTGTTGAGCCTATTTGAAGGATGAATTAAAGTCCAATTCATGAAAATGTTTTATATCCAGTGTTTGTATGTATTTTTAATTTCTCTCTTTTTTCTTCCTTCCTTATGTGGCCCCTCTAGAAATTTCCATTGGCAGGTACCCGGTATAGCAAATGTGCTGTCATTGGCAACAGTGGTATCCTACAAGGTAGCAGGTGTGGACAAAAAATTGATCAGGCTGATTTTGTCATCAGGTATCTTGTTTTTTTTATTTTTGGGGGGAGCTCAGGTTGAAGGATGGGATCATAAGGAACACTTCCCATCCTTGGATTATCGAAGTAACAATTTTCTCATTTCCCCATCTTTCTTCTCCTTTGTCTTCCTTTCCTCCTGCTTCCCCTTCTCTTTATCTCTTCTCTCTTCCATTTCCTTCTTTTTCCTCTTTTCTTTCATTTTCTTTTACTTTTCCCCGTCTCCGTTTCCCTACCCCCTCTCCCTCCTCCTTCTTTTCCTTCCCCTTTCTCCTTCTCCTCCTTTTCTTCCTTCCCCATCACTTTTCTTCTTTCATTTTCTTTTTCTTCTTCCCTTTTACTTCCCCAACCCCTTTTCCTTCTCCCTTTTTCCTCTTTACCTTTCCTTTCACCTTCTCTTCCTTCTCCTTCTTCCCTCCCTCCCTCTTCTTCCTTCCCTTCCCTTCCTTCTTCTATTTGTCTTCCCCTCCCTCTTCCTCTCCTCCCTTTTCCCCTCCCCTTTCCTTCCTTCTTCTCTTTTCCCTTTCCCTTCTTCCTATTTCTCTTCTCCCTGTTCCTCCCCTCCCTCCTCTACTTTTCCCTTCTCCTTTTCCCCTCCCTATCCCCTCCCCTTCCCTTCTTCCTCTTCCTCCTCCTCCCCTTTTCCCTTCCCCTTCTTTTACCGTCCCTTTTTATCCCCTCCCCCCCTCTACCCTCCCTCCTCCCTTTCCCTGTTGGACCCAGGAGCTTTAATTTCTAGTATTTTTGCAATTAAAAGCATTGCTTATTTGGGAATCCTATGGACATAAAACTCCCTCTCAGTATGATAAAAAGTGGGAGAGGCATCGGAAGAAAACAGCAAGGAAGAAGCCATTTCTTCGAGATGACAAGTGAAGTCTCCCACCACCTGGTTCTAGACTGAACATGTATGAAACAGTATCAAGAAATTAGTGCAAATAATTTTGGGCGTTGAGATTCTGGCAACAACATTCCCCATTTGAAGTTCTTACAAAAATACACCACCACCACCATCCTGCATTAAGAACCGAACCGAAGCTACCCATTTCCCTTCTTTTGCAGTTTTAAATAACAGTACAGGTAGTCCTCAACTTATAACAGTTCATTTAATGACCAAAGTTACAACAGCAGTGAAATAAGTTACGACCATTTTTCATACGACCGTTGCAGCATCCCGGTGGTCATATGATTTACACTCGGATTCTTGACCACTGACTCCCATTTTTGACAGTCACAGTGTTCTGGGAGTCACATGATCCCCGTTTTGTGACCTTCTGACAAGCAAAGTATATGGAGAAGCATAGTCATTGCATAGTGAAACACCTGCAGTGATTCGCTTGAAAAAATGTGATAAGAAAAGTCATGAAATGGGGCAATACTCACTTAACAAATGTCTCCCTCTTTAGCAACCTAAATTCTGGCCTCAATTGTGATGGTAAGTCAAGGACTACCTGTAATGCATTCATTTCAGTTGAATATCTGTGTCTGTTTTCCGTTTGCTCCCCCACCCAGGTTTAATCTGCCTCCCTTAAATACAACTGAAGATGTGGGAACCAAGACACATTTAGTGACTATCAACCCCAGTATTTTTCATATTAGGTAAGGAAGGTTATGTAAATACAAATATTAATCAACTACAGTCTGGGAACGAAGAAGGTGGCCACTTTAAACTTCTAAGAAACACGCAGACTATAGGTGTTTTTTAAAAAAATACACACTGATCTCTTTTGAAAGATAGCATTTTGCAAAAAAATCAAAATGGGCACCTAACAAAAGTTTCGTTCACATACTGTGGCTTGTCAAGTGTTGGACGAATATCCACTTGGTTCAGTTCCAAGCTGGGATGAAGCAGAACCACCAAGCACATGTTTCTCTGGGGCAGCTGACCACATGGAGTTGAGAGTGAGGGGTTTTTATACCTTCTCTCGGGCTTTGCACTTGAGCTTCCTGTTCCTGTGGAAGAACATGTATTCTATTGGCTGTTGTCAGACTCCCATGGGGCTATGTGGGGGTCATAGCTGGCTCTGTAGCAGGGGTAGGCTACTATGGGTTCGCCCGGGTTCGAATATTATGGCTGGTTCAGAGAACCACCAAATCCCACTCCTGGCTAGCCCTGCCCACTCCAGCCCATCCCTTTCACCCCGCCCCTCCCAGGAGTCTCCATGTGGCCCATTTTGGAATGCAAGGTAAGTGCAAGTCGCTCATGGAGGCTCAGGAGGGGAAAAAACAGGCCTCCCGGAGATTCAGAAGTCCGGAAACTGGCCTCTTTCCAGTCTCCAGAGCCCAGAGGAGGCAGTTTTTGCCCTCCTAGTGGTTCGAGGAAAGCCTATGGAGCCTGGGGAAGGCGAAAACACCCCACCCCCTTGTGGTGCAGGAGACTGACTAGGCCATTCCCATCATGGCCATGCCCACCCAGCAAACTGGGCAGAGAACTTGTTGCTGTAATTTTTGAAGCCCACCTGTGCTCTGTAGGCTGCCTGAGAAGTTGGTGGAAGTTTCTGAGGGTGATACAATGTCCTTAGGGCTTAAGAGATTGTGCAATGTAGTGAGCTCTGTGTCTTTATGGGTTAATTCTATTAAGTCCTTAGGGGGCATATCTTTAATCCCTTCACCCTGGACAGTCCTTTATAGATAGGCTCGCCTAATCTTTCTCGAGGGAGCTGGGGCTCGTGAGTTTCTGTCTCCCTTAAGGTTTTTTATTTCTCTTTTAGGGGAAATATTATATTCTGCCTTTTAAAAATATTCTTCAAAACATTTAATTCTTGTAGAAGGTGGGGGACTGAGTATAATTCTGTACATGAGGGTGTGATTTTCTTTTGGGATTTTCTCCTCTCCTTTTTTTTTTTTGAAGATTCCAAGACCTGAGGGATCCTCCAACGGCTTTTATAAAGGTTCTTCAGGCCTACCAAAATGCCCTTTTCCTCATTCCTGCATTATCCTTCAATTATCACCTTACAATTGCCTATCGTGCTGTAAACATCATGAAGGATTGTGGCCTGGCCCATAGGGCATTCTTCCTCCACCCATTCTACCTGGCTGCTCTCAATAAGTATTGGAAACTGAAAGGGATGAAAGAAACACGCCTGACCACTGGCTTTATGTTCACCAGTTTGGCTCTGGAGTTCTGTGACAACATCTCTCTCTACGGCTTCTGGCCCTTTCCATATGACCTGACTGGAAAACCACTCAATCATCACTACTATGACAACGTGTTGCCACATCCTTCCATTCATAACATGTCTGAAGAATTCTCCCGTTATCTCAATATGTATGCCCAGGGTGTCTTGCGCATACAGCTTGGCAAATGCCAATGAGTTTTGGGTAGGGAAGACAGTTCCTACCGAGGAATAAATCGGCCAAAGGAAAAACAGTTGGTTTGCAGTTCCCACTAAAGCATGAATGTGGCAACGTGGAATTTGTACCGGTGAGGAAAACAAGCTTTCCAAAAACAGGACATCCCACACATTCTCTTGTAGCGTAACATAACTCATTTGTATTCTTACTCATGTAATGGGCCGAAACAGCAGCCTTTCACACAACCTGGGACGAAATAAGGGAACATGCAATTGTTATGTTTGTTAAAAATTAAAAAGAAGCTGTTTCACACTAAGTAACTGGCCAAAGCGGAGTCTTTTTCAAAAGTTTTTAGTTAGGAAACCAAGAAGGTTTATGGAGGAAATGTCAGTTATGGAAATGTGGGTGGTTGATTTGTCACAAGCTGATAATTTGTTGGAATATCCTTGAGTCCTCAACATGGCTGCCCTTGAAGAGTATCCGGAAGCGCCAACTGGTCCAAAAGGCAGCAGCCTATGCAGTTCTGTGAATGATTTGCAGATGAGATGAAATAGGAAGGGAAGGGGAGAGGAGAGGAGATAAAGAAAAGAGAAGGGAAGGGAAGTGTTCTGATCCAAATCCTTTTCCAATAAAATAAACATGAACCAAAGGGAACAGAAACCTTTTAATGATTCTTATGAATCCCCGGTTAAAAGGCTACTGCAAACCAATTAAGTTTGATAAGCACGAGCCTCGGCAAAACTGTGAGGCTGCCAAGAATAACATATAAGGGTACCTAGAAATATTTTACAACGCAAGAGTCTTCAAATACCAACTAAGATACTGCAATGTCCATGAGGCTCAAGTTTCAAAACATCTTTGCTTCCTGCAAAGAATGTCCAATTCACAGCTGGCTTTTATCTTCTTGAAAGAAGGGCCATTGCAGCCTTACTTCCCAGTCTCCCAGTCTCCCATGCTGCTGTAGCTGCTCTTTCCTTTCACACGCGCACTTTGGCGCAGGCTTCTCGGGAACCTCATCAGCTGCTGCTGTTGCAGCAACTAATTATAAAAATACTTGTCTGGAAATTTCCCATCCTTCTTCATTGCCAGCCCCCACAATCTCTGAAAGCAGCAGTCCACTCCCTAATGGTCCTGGCCACTCATCTGAGTTCTCGCTCTCCTCAGCTGTCTGCACCTGCTGCTGGCTAACCACAACAGGAAGGGAAGGAAGAAAAGAACTTTTGTCGCTTTTTTCTGTTTTCTGTGAAAATAGTGGCACACATTAAAAAATGAAATTCTGATGCCTGTTGTCAAAAGAAGCTACATCCATCCATCCATCTATTTAAAGCTATATATGAATATATATATCGATATATATATGAATATATATATATATGTGTGTGTGTGTATGTGTGTGTGTATGTGGTATTTTCCCACGTCATATAGTAGTGCTTTTAAAGTTGTAGCAACGTTTCAGCAGAATCTCATCTGCCATCATCAGGCTTCTGTATAGTGTTCGTATATATATATATTTTTTTCTGAGGTTCTCGCGGATATTTGTATGTGGATCTTTGGTTATTCGGGTTTTCTCCCGCGTAAGGTTGGAAGTATCTAGGCAACGTTTCGATGAAGTCTCATTCATCATCTTCAGGCTTGGTCTTCAACTCTGTGCTTCTCAGAGTGAATCACTCTGAATCACCAAAGATCCATCCATCCATCCATCCATCCATCCATATATATATATATATATATATATATATATATAAAGAGAGAGAGAGAGAGAGAGAGAGAGAGAGAGAGAGAGAGAGAGAGA
>BHEV01042054.1:0-21909 GCA_004319985.1 Emydocephalus ijimae
CGTTCCTAGCTTGTTATTGGTTAAAAGTTACAAGGGTTGCCTATATAAGGCGGGGTTTACTGCTGTTATAGGGAGAAGTCATGATGTAAATAAAGAGCTGAAGTTCACTGTTCAGAGGCTTGTTTCCATTCATTCTTACCCATGCTCAATACTTAACAAAATCCATATTGTTGCATCTGTTCCATCATAGGCAATCGGATTCAAATTCTTTTACTACCAGTTCCATGGGTGTGGCTTGGTGGGCATGGCAAGGGAAGGATACTGTAAAATCTCAATTTCCTCCCCACTCCTGTGGGAAGATTATTGCAAAATCCCATTCCCTCCCCCCCCCCACTTCCTGCTAATCTGCTTTCCAGCTCCATTCTCCTGTGCAGGGCAAAAAAAGAAGACCCAGACGATCAATTGAGACTCGGGAGGCAGAGAATAGGTGGGGGTCGGGCCAGTCAGAGGTGATATTTGCTGGTTCTATGAACTCCTCAAAATTTCCGCTGCCAGTTCTCCAGAACTGATCAGATCATCTGAATCAGATCCAATCTTCATGGCTCCTATTTGGATCAGCTAAGATGACAACAAATTATCTCCTTTTTTAAAAGACCCAAAGTGTGAGAGGCAAATACCACAGAAATGCTGCATTACAAAAATGAGTAATTTTACCACAAATTTAAATGCATTGCAAGTGAGATATGACAGTGACAACTCACGCTATCACACAGGCAGTATTGTGAGGGGAAAAAACCCAAGAACCTCTCTTACCTGACATAAACTCTTGATGTAGAAGTGGAATTTGGATGGAGTTGTGGTGGACTACACGATTCTGTTTCCTAGCTAGGTGTCTTTTAAACAAAAACAGCAAGAACAAATGACAAATTTTATATTTCAGTCATAGATCAGTATCCTGTAACATTCTAGTTTTGTACATGTGGATCTAAAGAGGGAATTCTTGGCATTACAAAGAAGGAATTTAGAAGAGACATTCCTTGAAAATTGAGATTATGTTATTATAACTTGCAACAATGAAATAGCAATAGCACTTAGACTTATATATTGTTTCACAGTGCTACAGCCCTCTCTAAGCAGTTTACAGAGTCAGCATATTACCCCCAACAATCTGGGCCCCCATTTTACCAATTAGAAGGATACAAGGCTTGAAGCCTGGGAAGATTCAAACTGTGGAACTCTGGCAATGAGCAGTCAGCAGAAGTAGCTTTCAGTACTGCATTCTAACCACTGCACTACCACAAATGTAGTTCCATTTGTTTTTCTGGTGCCTTTTTCTGGCCTAGCCTGGCCTATGTAGCAGGATTAGCATCAGTCTTAAAAGTCTGATCAATATTTTCTTTCCCATATCTTATACCAAAGAGAATCAAGGAGGGTCAATCTTGAGTTTCTTCCTCACATCCTCTTTTTTTCCAGGATTAATAGCAATAAGACTTATATACCACTTCAGTGCTTTACCACTTACCATATAACTTGTATATTTATATAGCACTTTATACTTTATAGTGTTTACAGAGTCAAAATATTGTCCCCAATTATCTGGTTCCTCATTTTAGCAATCTTGGAAGGATGGAAGATTGAGTCAACTTTGAACTGGTGAGAATTTTAGTTGGTGCTTGCCTAATAGTTCATAACTATCTTCTTCAAGACCATCCCTGAACCTTTCTACAAATGTGGATAAATTGGGGGGGGGAGCCTTGGTTTTGAATAGAATAAATATTTACAACTCCCTGAATGTTCTGTATAAAATAAAAGTTGAAACTGTTCAAATCTTCTGTAACAAAGAACAGTGGAAATTCAATGCAAGCCCTTGGTCCTCTTGCTGTTTTACTCTAGAACCCTCAAAATAGCAGGGCTGAGTATGTGGACTACCACCTACCTAACCTGAGGTTCATGTCTTTCTACAATTAAAAAATTATAACAAAACAAGCAACAACAACAAAATAGATCAGCAATATTCATTATAACAGAGTGTATGAAACAAAAATAGTAAAGATATATATTTTCCTGGCTATTAACATGAGTCTCTTTTTCTAATGTTTTACCATAGTACACATATTTGCATTTAGCAACCTGCCAGAAACATTCAAAAGATAAAGAAAATTTATCTAATATATGAATATTGTGTTTCTTAAGACTCTAAAACATCATCAGCATTATCAGCAACATGTATATAATATAGAGTGGGACTCTAAAACATCATCAGCATTATCAGCAACATGTATATAATAGAGTGGGACTCTAAAACATCATCAGCATTATCAGCAACATGTATATAATATAGAGTGGGCATACCTTGTAGCAGTCTATTCCAGGGGTCCCCAACCCATGGACCATGGCCTACTACTGGGCCATCGCCTATTCAGAACTGGGTCGCATGAGCACTGGGCTAGCATGCATTCACACAAGCATCTTGACTTGTGTGAGTAATGAGCCAGCGTGTATGCACACACATGCACAGCTCAACTTTCACAAGTTGAGTTGTATATTATGCGTGTGCATGTCAGCCCACCACTCTTGCAACCTGGTTTCCCTCTTCCCCCTCTACCCAGTCAAGCCACAAAGCTATAAAGGTTGGGGATAGCTGGTCTATAAAATATCTATCTTCCACAGCATTACAATCCATAATGATTTCTCTCAGTATAAACATGTAGCTATAAACCTAATGCTCTTTTCTACTTCATCCTTTATGTTCCAGTGAACAGTGGCCAGAATGAAAATGGCATCTTCTGCTTTATTGGCCAACTCTGGAGAGATTTCATTTTTAAGCCAAACCAATGTTCATTTGGAAAACAAGCCCATCACAGCTCTCTGGAAATTTACAGCCTTTACAACACAGCTCAAAAGTTCTTGCTCTAAGACAGGAATATTTCTAACTCAGTGGTGGTATTCAGCCTGTTTGCACTGAATTGGGCAAACCGGTAGCAAGGATTTGACATGGGTCACTGAACTGGTAGTAAGTTCTGGCTGGCCACTCCCCCAACCTGGTCGCCCTCTTACTTGATGCTTGTTAGGAATAACATTGGTTACCTAACTTAGTTTGGGTAAAATAATATATATAATCTATGTTAGTGAGTTGAAGTGTGTGCATCACTTTAACTGTTAAAACATGTATTTTGGGTGCAGTTGTAAAATCACCATAAGAGAGAGCAAGAGAGCTCACTGTTTGCTGGCTTTTACTGCAGTAGCTGACAATGTTGGATTGATGGTGATTACTGTGTGTTTCCCTGCTATTGCTGAAAGAAGAAAAAGGGGTTTGATTTTCTTCATATCTCTAACTGCAAAAGAGATATATTACTGGACTGATTATTTGTAAGTTTACTGACCTCTTTTTCGACACTGGACTTTGCAACTGATTAATCCCCGGATGGACTGAACTAGTGTATGACATATGGACTGTTTGACTATGCTATAACTCTT
Source organism: Emydocephalus ijimae (assembly GCA_004319985.1). Lineage (NCBI taxonomy): Eukaryota > Metazoa > Chordata > Lepidosauria > Squamata > Elapidae > Emydocephalus > Emydocephalus ijimae. The sequence goes on from BHEV01042054.1 coordinate 3,418, forward strand.
GCTGGAATAAAAAACTATTTAACTGGCACAGTGTATCTGTTTTACTGAGTGTAAGCTACAACAACGTTTATCTCACATATTTGCCTGCCTGACTGACTGCCGTGCAGATTCTCCTAGGGTGTATCCCTAACAATGCTCACTTCACCCCACCTGCCTGATGTTTACCTAAGGTATTTCTTTCTTTTTTCCCCCCTCCTGACAATCAGCTGTACATATGATCAGCTATGAGGAGATTCCCCTTGCTGGGGCCCAGGAAGGCAAAAAATGGAGGGGAGGCTGAGCCAACCCTCCAGAGGCTCTTCTGAGGCCAGGAAGCTCCCAAAACAGAGTATGGAGGGGTGCTGTGTGCCCCTCCCATGCTCTGTTTCTTTTCTTCCTGAGCCTTAGGGGAGCAAAAACACCCCCCTGGAGGCTCCTCTGAGGCCCAGAAGGCCCAAAAAATGGGTGGGGAGGGTGGCTGCAAAAAAGCAAAAAAAAAAAAAAAGCCACACCCACCCAGTCACATGGCCACACCTACCAAGCCATACCCACAGAACCAGTAGTAAAAACAATTGAATCCCACCACTGTTCTAACTCCATCCTACATATCTGTACTCGATTATGTAGACAGTCCCAATGCATAAATAAGGTGTAATATAGCTGAAAAATAAGTCCCCAACTTATAACCATTCTTTTACTGACCATTCAAAGTTACAACAGCACTGAAAAAAGTGACTTTTAACTAGGGATGGGATCCAACCGGTATAACTACCGGTTCTGTTGCTCTGTGTTGCGCAAACATGTGCGAGTTGCGCGAGTGCAATTTACGATCTGCTGAGCTGCCCAGATAGCTGAGCAGAGCTGCGTGCAAATGCGCAGCAGTTGGGAAAGTCCCTTTTTCCTGCTTTTTCAACCATAGCTGTGTCGCGCAAAGCAGTGTGGTTGAAAAAGCAGGAAAAAAAGGTCAGGTAAGAGCCTGGGCGGGTGGATAGGCCAAAAGAGCAGCAGACATTGAACTAGTTCTATGTATGCTCTCTATCTGCTGCTCTTCAGAACTACCGGTTCTACAGAGGTGGACAGAACCGGTAGAATCCCTTCCCTGCTTTTAACTGTTTTTCACACATATGATACTCTAGCATCCAGCATCCAGCATTTCATGGTTGTGTGATCAAAATTCAGATGTTTGGCAACTGACTCATATTTACGATAGATGCATGTGATCAACTTTTGCAACCTTCTGACAAGCAAAAAGTAACTGAGGAAGCCAGATTCACCTAACAACCGTGTTACTAACTTAACAACTGCAGTGATTCACTTAACAACTCTGGGATCAAAGGTCATAAAATGAAGCAAAACTCACCTAACGACTGTCTCTCTTAAAAATAGAAATTTTGGGCTCAATTGTCAGTGTAAGTCAAGAGCTACATGTTTGCCATTTAATTTGCCTATTGATATGCACTTCAAAAATTGTCACAAGTGCATTATTTTATCCTCACAAACTCCAGATCAAACCATAACCTGAATGATTGAAAAGACCCGGAGCTATATTTAGACACTGAGTAAATGTATGTTTCATATATATTGTGAAAAGATGAGGGACTTTCAGAATCATTCAATGGAACAAATGACACTATTATGTTCTGTATTTCTCCTTAAATAATATTTACAATCCATATTTTAGAAGACCGAATAAGATCTAAATTGTTTCTTTCATATCACGTCTGTGGACAGCATCAATACACTACTTCTCTGAGAACTATTAGCAACAGCTTACGAAAGCTCTATTGATTTAGAGTTTCTTTTTTTAGTTGGATGTTTGGTTAGAGACCACTCATGCGAAACACATGAATAAAAGTCAGAAATCATATTTGCAAATAAAAACTTGGTAAAGGATGCCAGAACCACTTAGATTTGATGTTTTGCATTTTTAAGATTAACTATTTTGTATTTTTAATCATGACAGTTTTTATATATTTGTTGCTTTATATTGTACAATGCCCAGAATCATTCTTTGTGACATGGGCAGTTACATAAATCTGATAAATAAATAAGACAGTTAAAATGTAGAAAAGGCTCATTTAAGCCAAACCTTGAGTCTTAGTGGCTTCATGATTGTAAACACTGTTTGTTTGTGACAACTACAGTAGTTTTTTATTGCCGTATTCTTCCCAATTCGTCTATTGGCTTGGCATCTCCTAGTGGTCTTCCATCCAAATAGCAATCAGATTCAACCCTTCTTCGATATTTTGATCAGCCAAACACAGCTATGTCAGGCTACCTAGCAATAGTAATAACATTTAGACTTATATACAACTTCATAGCGCTTTATAGCCCTCTCTAAGCAGTTTTCAGAGTCAGCATATTGCCCCCAACAATCTGAATCCTTCTTTTACAAACCTAGGAAGGATTGAAAGCTGAGTCAGCCTTGAGCCAGTCAGAACTGAACTGCTGGAGGTCAGCAGAATTAGCTTGCAATACTGCATTCTAGCCACTGTGCTGCTTAGGTTACATGAATACTCTTTTCAAACTTATTTAAAGAAAGGTTCCATATAACTCCTATCATACACTTTGGTTCCTGCCAACCCAACAGTTCAAAAGCAGGTGACTGCAAGTAGATAAATGGGTACCAGTTTGGTGGGCAATTTCATAGGGACGTGAAAGGAGCCCCCAACTGGGTGTCCTCCATTCAATGGTGATGTCACCAGCAAATCCTTTCCTCCCAGAAGCACTTCAGTGCTTCCAATACAGAAGTAGTGGTAGCACTGCGTGAATGGAATACATCATCTATAATTTAAAACAATAATGCAAACAACAAATGAACCCATTGCTCTTTCAAGATCCTATCACTCTGATTTTATTATTCTGTTCTTTCTTACAAAAAAGATGACTTTATGAGCTAGTTCATGCCTTTCAAATGGAACTGAGGTTGGGGTGCCTGTATTGGATTATCTGTTATAGTGTTATCAGTGCAATGAACTGGGATAAACTGGGATGTAGATGTGCAGAGGTAGGAATGTAATCCAAAGCACATTTATTGGTAATGGTAAGTTGTGGGTGTGAGTATAACTGGGAAATATAAGCTGTGTTCCTTTTTATGTGTACATGAAATACAGAAGATACATTAAGAAGGGACAGATCTTTGATGATTTGCCATTTTGACCTCAATAGCCCCCACTACCACCATACGAGTGCACAGGCGCAGAGGTCCCTGCCTTATCTCCAGAGTCTAGATAACACATCTCTGGTTAACACAACATATTCCTGTAACAATGAGAATGTCTTTCCAAGTCAAGATAAATATTGCCAACCATCTCTGCCACTCCTACTGGTATGCCATCTAATTCAGTGACTTTCTTTGAAGAGGCAGAAAAACACCTAAGCCCAATAGGGAAAGTCAAGGGTTATTCTTCTGTGAACATGTTATTCTTATTTTTATCCCACCTTTATAGGTAAGTCAAGGTGGCCAATATACCTAATACTCCTCCTCCTCTTATTTCTCCTCCAGCAATAATCCTGTGAAGTGGATTGGGCTGAGATAGAGTAACTGACACAAAGTCATCCACTGGCTTTCATGCCTCAAGTTGGACTAGAACTGATGGGCTCCTGGTTTCTCAGCCAGCATCTCCACCACTGCTCTAAAGTATCTCTCTATTCTTCAGGTTAAATCTTCAAGCGGAGCTTGGTATACCAGACAAGAGCATACTTTCTGAGCAGTTTTTGAAAATTTATATTTTAATGGATACTAGCATCTGGCATATCTTATTTACAATTTTGTGCTGGATAGTATGAAATTTCCTAGTCTGGACTTTCTTCCCATCTGCTATCTTTGCTTTAAAATAGATGCAGGGGAAATGTTAAGTTCTGTGCATGGGCGCTAAGAAGGAGACGAGCCGGTGAACAGTGAACTTCAAACTCTTTATTTACATGTGTAACAGCTCAGCTCAATGGCCGCAACGGCCCCCTCTATATAGGCAAGCTCTTGAGTATTTAACCAATGAAAACACAGGGAGCGCTAGCTCCGTTAACCAATGGGAGAGGCTCGTTAATAGCCAGTCAGATTCTCCTGAATGGACCAATCCGATGTCGCTATTATCGGCCAATCAGAAGTGCAGGGCCAGAACCCTGCACTTTACTTCAAGCTCTTAATAATCTTTATTCAAGTACTTTTATTAATTCACAACAGGAAATTTATTTATTTTTTAAATGTATTGCATGGAAATTTTGACAGTACAGTATGAAGTTGAAACTTGGCAAGCTTAATATTTTTCAAAGTGTCACAGTCCTTGCTATTTTCATTCAAGGAAGAAAGGGAGGGAGGGAGGGAGGAATAAAATCCCAGTGTCATCAAATCTTGATTTCCAATTCAAATTAACCAAGATTGATTCAGACAGGCTCCCTTCCTCCCTATACTTGATAGGTATCAATGAAACAGTTACTATGTGCTCATTTATACTATGCACCCAACTTGCAGCTGTTTCATTAGAAATCAGTGACTTAAATGCTATTGGTAATGGTGAAATCTGAGGAAATGTAGGGGTTATGTGTGGCGTCTGGTATCTTGTAAGACTTCATGAAGAACTTTGAAGTCTGATGTGTTGATCAATTGCCAAGGTAATCATAAATCCACATGTTCAAAAGGGTAGTTTATAGAAGGGAATGCAAACATTTCAGGACTTATCTGATATGATATCTTACAATTTACTAGAACTCTTGCCTTTTGTGGCCATATTTTTCTCAATATAATTTAGCAGCTGTTTATTTTTATTATAGTACTACTGAATTTAATACCATTCCTGCAAGTCTGTCCTTGCTGGGCAGATTCTTTATCTATCCCGACATAACTTGTGCTATGTAAAAGTTCTTGCTTTGGCTGGTCCCTTCACTTCTAAGATACTTCTAAAGAGAGAATTAAGAAAATGTCTGGAGAGTCAATATAGCTTTTTAAAAAGCTTCAGTTATTGATCTGCACCAGCTCTTTTACTGAGGGTATCATTGCTTTTAAAAAATTTATATTGTTTGAAAAACTGCCTGCACCACCTGAAGAAAACTGCCCAGGCATTAAGAAAAAGTATCAGACATTGTTTAAGAAAGCTATCACTGTCATTTAGTTTTAAACAGCTAAAGAGACAAACCTTTTTGGGAAAGTGGTGCTATTTTTATTGCATTATGTTCCACAATTTGCACTCTGAAGGAAAATATACACAGGGCTTAAAGAACGTATATATTTTGGTTCATATTAATCTGGTAGTCCTTGACTTTCAACCACTTGTTTAGCAACTCTTTGAAGATACAAAAAAAAAAAAAAGTGACTTATAATCAGTCCTCGCACTTACAACCATTTAATCAGTCACACGATTAAAATTTGGATGCTTGATAACCAGCATGTATTTACAATGGATTCCTGGGTCACACAATCACCATTTGTAACCTTCCTAGTTTCCAACAAACAGAGCCAATGAGATAACTTGGAGTGGCTTAATGACCTCAAGATTCATTTAACAACTGAAGTAATTCACTTACCAACTTTAAAAAAGGTTGTAAAATAAATTACGACTTACTTAAAAAACGGGCTTGCTTATCAATGAAAAATTTAATCTTAACAGATGTAGGTTGATGGCTTACATATATACATATATATACATACATACATACATACATACATACATGCATGCATGCATACATACATACATACATATTGGTTAAGATTGAAAATAAACATTTAATAATTCCATTTTAACTGCTCACATTTTATATTTAATGGTTTTCAAGCTTTTGTTTCCTTGGGCTTGCTTTTGCGTTGAAGAGCAATATATAAATAAAATTGGAGCTTGCAGCAATCAGGCCGTTCTGGCTCAAAATTATGATTTTTTTGTGTTACTGATTTATCTTACTTTTCTGTATTGTAATCCTCTAGTTATATATATTTGAATAAATAAAAAATAAAAAACATATTAAGGAATTAGACAAAGATAATTTTTTCATTTCTTTTCTTCATTTCATTTTTCTACCCCTTCTTTAAACCCTCTAGCATTCTCATCCTCTCAAATTTCAATGTAACTGGTTGTTCTTCCCTATTGATTGATCAGACAGAAGAATCTCCATCTGGAACCCTTGTGGCTGTTTAGCCAAATGGCCTTCTTCTCTGCATGTTATCGATGGATGGATGTATTTAGTTGATCGAGGAAAGACCGGTGTCTTCTCTTAAGAAACTAAATATTTAATGATGTACCAATGCCTTCTTGTCTTTAAGCTTTCCCCATGCTCCTTCGCAAAGTTGAGCAATGCACACAGACGCACACACACACACACAGAGTCAGTCATCCAGGTCATGGTTGCCCCAAAGGTGGTTTTTCAAGAGGCAACTGGACGTCATTGTTTTTCTTTGAAGATGTTTAGCTTCTCATCCAAGAACCTTCTTCAACTCTGACTGGATGCTGGAGGAATGGAAAGATTTATATTCTTATGCCTTTGTGTAAAATTTGGGAAAATGATTCCTGCCTTTGGATCTTTCTACCTTATAACCAGATAGCTCACTAAATATGCACTTTATGCAAACTTAAAACACGTGTTTTTTTTTTTTTAATGCTTTGGGTATTGTGCAATGGCACCTTTGTAGTATCATTAAATCAGCCCCCTTTTCCAGGTTTTTGGACAAAAAAGAAGATGCAAGGATCTTATTAATTTTCATAAGTAGACCCTTTAAAGCAGATGCATCATGTAGCAAGTTCATAAGTGGAGGGAGGGTGTTCCTGATTTTTCAGAAAGCCTAAAGTGTTGTGTGGCTGTTTGTGAAAAGGTTTGGAGCACTTTTGAATCTTTTGTGAAACATCACAGTGTTAGTAGATAAATCTTCTTTAAGAATGTGATGCATGAAATTCATATAATTTCATTAAACCAGATACATTTCTTTCATGAGTGAAAATTTTATTTTCCATGACACATGTGCTAAGCTAGGCAACATCTGGGCTACATATGCAATGAAAAGGGGAAGCATTAATGAAATGTAGAATAGCCCACATTTAAATCTGAAGGAAAAGAGACGATAATTATCCATTAATAAAAGTACCTCGGGCTTGTTTCTTTCATTCATGTCACACCTTTGAAAAACCCTTGTTAGAAATTAAAAGAGCAGCAACTTGAAAATGATAACGAAACTGGTCCAGAAATAGCACACTAATGTTATTTAACTGAAATGATCATATTAACAGAAATAATCTTATCACTAATAACACAAATCTTAAAATGTGGTGATGATTTAGAAGAAGTTGCTGAACATAATAGCAGCTTTTCCAGTTCTTTTCTAAAGCTTCAATTGTGGAATTTGGAGCATTTCTGTATAAAGATTGCATCACTTCAACTACCTGGAATAAAAGAAATACTGGGCTTGTAGAAATCCTGCTAAATAGAAATGCTTCCAGTAGGTTGACTAACCTGTTTGTCCCAACAAATAAACAGTGAAAGAGAAATTGGTCTCTGGATTTATGAATCAGGAGATGGAGGAATAGCTTGCCTTAGAGTAAAGGTTACAGTAGTGTTCCATACTAGCAGGCTTGTAGGCCTGCATTCCTATTGGTCCGGAAAAGCCGGGTGGTAATTGGACAGTTTAAGCAATCCTGATTGGTTCGTATACGGACTGCCACAATTGGGTAAAACCAAGCGCGGCAAGCTCAAAAGCATGTCATAGGCTGCCTAGCTGCGGCCAGCTCTATAAAAAGGACTGCTGCAGCTAGGGTCAGTGTCTCAGTATCTGATTTCCTAATAAAGAGTTGTTGTTACTATCTCGAGTCCTGACTCTCCTTGGGACCCACTGCCCAGACTTAACACTGGTGACGAGGATGGGATACTGAGACAACAGAGCTGACTAACATGTGGCAGATAGCGCATAGAAGACCAGCAAAATGGCCTGCGGCGCCGTGCCACCCACACCATTCAATCTGGCCAGCAAGGACTGGGAGTCCTACATTGATTGTTTCCAAATGTTCTTGGAATCCAACAACCTGAAAGATGCCACCGGCAGCAAGAAGCGAGCGGTCTTTCTGACACACTGCGGGCCTGCCGTTTTTAAAATGGCCAAAGCACTCGCGAAACCCTCAGAAGTCAAGACAATGGATTGGGATACCCTAGCTCCCATCCTCTGGAACCACTACGCTCCGGCGGTGCTGACTCTCATTCATAGGCATGACTTTTACCAGAGAGATCAGCATGAGGGCGAGAGCATCGGAGAATTCGTAGCTGACCTGAGAGACCTAGGAGGCCTGCGCGGATTCACCAATCTAGATGAGGCTATGCGAGACCGAATTGTCCTCGGCCTGAAAGACCCAACTCTCCAGAGCAGACTGATGGCTAAAGGAGACATCTCCCTCGTCAATGCCATAGCTGAAGCCACCGCAGCCGAGGCCACCTGTAAGTCAGCAGCGCGAATGCGGCATTCCAACGGAACTGACTGCCAACCCACCAGCGAGACGACAACTGCATCAGAGAAACATGCAGCATCCACCCACCATGTTGACATTGAATCCCCTTCTGACAGTGAAGAGGAAGAAATTCACAGACTTCAGTCGGAACGCGAGTGACGAGACCGGCTCGGTTGTAAGTCAAGTTACCAATGCACCAGCTGCAGAGGAAATCACCCACGTTCCAAATGCAAGTTCCTAGATGCTGTCTGCCGCTTTTGCGAAAAATGAGGGCATATCGCCAAGGTATGCCGCAACAAACGAAATGTCAGCCCCCAACGACGGGGAAACAGCCCAAGAAGAATAGATGGCACCCCCACCATAAACCGGGACCGCCATAATGACAGCCGATGGAACTGGGACAGCCGACCCAGGAAATTCATCGATGTACCCAGAAGAGAAGAAACACACCAAACAGTCATCATTGGCCACGCATCATCAATAGACGCATGAAAGATATGTGTAGAGGTCACAATCGAGAATCAACCTTGCACCATGGAGGTAGACTCCAGCTCTTCCCTCTCTATGGTCTCCTGGAGTACCATAAAACAACTGATTCCCAGCATCCGCCGCTAAGAGCTAAGCGACCAGAAACTAATATTAAGAGACTATCAAGGTAACCGCATTCTGGTCGGGGCACTGGACATTTTAAAGTTTCTTTCAAGAACTACACCACCACCCTGCCACTCACAATCATCGATAAAGACCGACCCAGCCTATTCGGGTTGCAGTGGTTCACACCGTTGGGGATCGAGATGGCAGGCATCAACCACACAGAAGATGAAGACTGGGAAGCAGCACTCGTTCGGAACTTCCAAGAAGTCTTCAGTGAAAATCTAGGGAAGTACAAAGGGTCCCCTATTTCCTTTAATCTTAGCCCTGACATCTCTCCCATCCATCTCAAACAGCGCCAAATGCCTTTTGCACTCAAGCCTAAAATAGATGAACAATTAGACAAACTAATAGCGCAAGGCGTGTTAGAACCCATCGATCATGCCCGTTGGAAGACCCCAATTGTCACTCCCATCAAAGCAGATGGCTCCCTGAGAATTTGTGGAGACGACAAGGCCACCCTCAACCACGCATTGCAGCAGAGCGCCTACCTGGTGCCGGTGGTCAAACATCTCCTACACTCATTAGGGGGTGGCAGAATATTTGCAAAGCTCGACCTGGCGCAAGCTTATCAACAACTGCCAGTCGATGCTGAAACCGCTGAAGCCCAAACTATAGTGACACATAGAGGGGCGTTCAAATGTAACCGGTTCCAGTTTGGGGTCAGCGTCACACTGGGGATTTTTCAAAGTCTAATGGAGAAGTTGCTGCAGGGAATAAAAGAATTGTACCCTATTTTGATGACGTTTTAGTAGCATCCCCTACCAAAAAACAATTGGAAAAATGACTGAGGGCGGTCCTACAGAAATTCAAAGACGCTGGCCTCAAGGTGAAAAAGGAAAAGTGCCAATTATGTACTGAAAGGGTTGAATTTCTTGGATACCTCCTTGACAAGCAGGGAATTCACCCCATAGACAAAAAATTGAAAGCCATCAAAAACGCCCCCAGACCAAAGAACAAAATGGACCTCCAAGCCTTCCTCGGACTCATTAATTTCTATTACATTTTCCTACCCCAGAAAGTGACTGTCACGGAACCCCTGCATCGACTCCTTGATAAAAAGGCTTCCTGGATATGGGGACGGAGAGAAGAGCATGCTTTTCACCAAATAAAAAACCTTTTGACTTCAGACCCAGTCCTTATTCAATATAATGAAACACTACCACTGACTGTTACTTGCGACGTATCGCCTTTTGGTGTTGGCGCCATCCTGAGCCACATTTTGCCAAATGGAACAGAAGCCCCCATTGCCTTCTTTTCCAGAATCTTGTCCAAGCCAGAGAGGAACTATTGCCAGCTGGACAAAGAAGCCCCTGCCATCGTTTCTGCAGTAAAGAGATTCCACAAATACATTTATGGTAGGACATTTTCCATTATTACAGACCATAAGCCCCTACTTGGCATATTGGCAGGTGACAAACCCACTCCATACATCTTGTCACCCAGAATGACAAGATGGTCTGAATTTCTTGCCTCTTATAATTACAGATTGATACATCACCCAGGCAAGACTATCTCGCACGCCGATGCTTTAAGCCGTTCCCCCTTGCCAGACTTGCAAGATGACCCAGCACCCACATTACCAGTCTTGCAAATTGAAACTATACCCATGCCACCAGTCACCACGCAAGACATTGCACATGAAACTAAAAGGGACAAATGCTTGGCGCGAGTTCTCAGCTGGGTGGAGAGGGGATGGCCAGAAACCGAGCCAAATGAACTTTTTAAATCATTTAAAAACGGCAAACTGAACTCTTTTCGCAAAAAGGTTGCGTGTTGTGGGGAGACCGGGTAGTAATACCAGAGACACTACAGAAAAAAGTTTTAGACTTGCTACATGAAGGGCATCCCAGTATTGTACACATGAAAGCCCTGGTCAGGAGCTATGCTTGGTGGCCAGGCATGGACAAGCAAATCGAAACCTGGATTGCCACTTGTAACATGCCAAGAGAGTCACTCGGCTCCCCCCAAAGCCCCACCATTAGAATGGGAAACATCCAGAGACCCTTGGTTGCGCATCCACATTGACTTCGCAGGGCCAACCAAGGGCCATACCTTCTTAATCACTGTTGATGCTTATTCCAATTGGCTCGAGGTGAGCACAATGAAGACAACCACCATGGAAGCTGTCATCAAAAAATTAAATAGACTTTTCGCCACGCATGGTCTGCCATATGTGATAGTATCTGATAATGGGCCACAATTTACTGCCTTGGCTTTCGAGCAATACTTGGCAGACCACGGCATCCGACATGCATTGACATCGCCAGCTCACCTGGTGGAGAATGGTAGAGCTGAACGCATGGTTCAATTTACAAAAAAAACACTGCACAAAATGGAACATGGCAACATCCATGAGAAAATCACCAAGATGCTTCTCCTACAGCATATCACACCGAATACCACTTCCAACAAGACCCCTGCAGAACTTCTAATGGGCAGAAAACTCAGGTCACCTCTAGACTGCCTGCACCCTGCTTACACCCTGGAAAAACCCATTGGTTCCAGCAGCAGGTACCGCACTTTCAAGGTAGGAGACACTGTATTTGCCAAAAACTTCACAGGGGACCCAATTTGGATCCCTGCAAAAATCACTCAAATCACAGGCCCCCGCTCCTACCGGCTCAAGACCACCGATGGGAGGTTGTGGAAACGTCACATTGACCAGCTAAGATCCAGGCTGGCCACTTCCCCCCTCATAGACTCTAACCAAGAAATCAAATGGGGGGGGACCTCAAGTGCAGAAAAAGAACAAACACCTGTGCAAGCAGAACACCCCCCACAAACATTAAATAAAAACCAACAATATTTACCAGCCAGAAGGGAGTCATGGCAGATGGGTACTTCACCTGGAAGCAGCAGCCGAACAAGCTCTACCAGCCCAGAGAACCCAGGTGGGAGCAGCAGAGCAAACGAATCAACCGACCCGGAATCACCAGGTGGGAGTCGCAGCTATCGGACCGGCTCACCCTTCTGGGCTGTTCCATCTAGCAGCTTGAGAACGATGTGGAGCCCGTCCGAACCCGATGGTGAACAGAGACACCGCCCTTTTTTCTCCTGGTGTGGCATCCTTTAAGTTGTTCATCTCTTGGAACATTTGGAAGCAATCCATGTAGGACTCCCAGTCCTATTGTGTAGGATCAAACGGAGCGGGTGGTACGATGCCGCCGGACATGGTTCCGTTGTTGGTGCCGCTTGTCATGTGCTCGGTGCTTCTTCTTGGTTCCGCTGGTTCAGACATCTCCAAATCCCACCTTTGTTGCCAGTGTTAAGTATTGAGCATGGGTGAGAATGAATGGAGACAAGCCTCTGAACAGTGAACTTCAGCTCTTTATTTACATCATGACTTCTGTCTTAACAGCAATAAACCCCGCCTTATATAGGCAACCCTTGTAACTCTTTAACCAATAACAAGCTAGAAATGTTAGCCTTTATAACCAATAGGAACTCTCTGTTAAGGGCCAATCGGATTCCCCGGAACAGGCCAATCAGGTCCGGCCGCTTAACAGCCAATCAGAAGTGCAGGGCCAGAACCCTGCACTTACTCCAAGCTCACACTCCATTACTATATACATACACAACAATTAGGATTTGGAGGTTCTCCGAACTGCACCAAATCTTAGCTAGGGGGTCTCCCAAACCCCTGCAAACCTCCAGCAGCCCACCCCTGGTTATAACAGCAAGTGAGACCGCCAAGTGGTACAGTCATAAAGCACAATCTTATATGACTGCATTGCTTAAGAATGGCATCCCAGGAGTCCCAGGTGTTACTGTTAACCAAATCTTCTGTTAATAACAGAAGATTCACATTGATCTAAGTTACTTTTGGCTTGGTCCTTTCCAACTCCAAGTAAAGGACTGCCTTCTCTTCAGCTACCCACCTTTGCCATTTTGGTTACCTTGTAGCTCTTTCCTTGCTCACCCTGCCACCCTCACCACCCATGCTGTCCCTATATAACCTTTGCCATCTTCTTCCTGTCTCTGCTAATAAGGCATGCCCAGCCTGAACTTTTGCAAGGCAACTGTCAGAAGGGCAAAGATGTTTCCCCCCTGACTGTGCCTACCCTTTGTTCCAATCACAGGTGGCCTTGTTAGGACCAGGAGTGACAAGTTCAGCATGCACAAGAAGGCAAGGCAGGCAGGAGATGACAAACAGAGGGCATCCAAAAGGTGGAGGAGGACATATAGGCAGGTGGAGGGATTTAAAACACTCCCACAGTTTTTAAGTGCTACCAAGTGTCCAAGTGCAGGATAACAGAGTTGGGAGGGACCTTGGAGATATTCTAGTCCAAATCCCTGATCAGGCAGGAAGCAGGGGTGGACTGATACCGTTTTGCACCGTTTCAGGTGAACTGGGTGTTAATTTTACATCTGGTCCATGAACTGGTATTTACCAATGACTGGCTGGTCCCGCCCACCCGACCCCATCTCATCCCTCTGAGAAGTCTCCACATGGTCCATTTTTGATCCCAGGTAAGTGCAGGGCCCATGTGGAGCCTCAGGGAAGGTGGAAAATGGACCTCCCAGAGGCTTCAGAGACCTCTGGAGCCTGGGGAGGCTGTTTTTGTGTTCTTGGAGGTTCGAGGAAAGCCTCCAGAGCCCAGGGAGGGCAAAAACAGCCCTGCCTGCTGTGGTGCAGGAGGCTGACTAGGCCACGCCCACCATGGCCCTGCCAACCCAGCAACTGGGGTGTATTGTTCTGTGCGTGGCGCAAGAAGCGGAGACGAGTCGATGAACAGTGAACTTCAACTCTTTATTTAACATGGTGCAACAGCCCTGCTAACGGCCACAACAGCCCCCTTTATATAGGTAAGCTCTTGGGTAGTTAGCCAATGAAAACACAGGAACGTTAACCAATGAGAAGGGCGCGTTAATAGCCAATCAGATTCTCCTGAATGGACCAATCTGATATCGCTATTATCGGCCAATCAGAAGTGTAGGGCCAGAACCCTGCAATTTACTTCAAGGTTTCAACAATCTTTATTCAAGCACATTTATTAATTCACAACACCCCTTCCCCCCGGGTTCCATTTAAGGGGTGCGGTCACGTAATCTTTGAGGTAGGCCGGTTGTTTTGATTGTCTATTTGATTTACGTTGTCCTCCCGGTATTTGTCTAGAGTCTTGTTGGGGTAGGACGTTATCTGGTGAACAGAGTGCCCCTTGGTCTCTATCTAAACTTCCATTACTGCTAATGTCCTTGGTTCCTGATCCTTCTTCACATGTTGTGTCTGAGCGGTCATTTCTTCCGCTTGTGAGTTTCTTCCAAACTCAGCCTCCCCAGCGTTTCCTCCCCCCTCATTTTGGAAATTACCGGAATCGCAGACCTCAGACTGCAGCCTTGAACGCAGCTGATCAATATGGCGCTTCCATATTCTATCGTCGCGACATTTCACTCGGTACGATCTGGGTCCGGTTACTTGGATTACAGTTGCCTCGACCCACAATGGTTCACCATAAAAGTTTCTCGCAAAAACCAAGTCGCCTACCTGAAAGTTACGGCATTTCCCGCTGGATCCGTGTGGATTTTCAGGTTCGTACGATGGGTGTAGTCGGTCGAGGTGGGAGCGGAGTTTTCGTCCCATCAATAACTCAGCGGGAGTTTTGTTGGTGACGCTGTGTGGAGTGATGTGCTGCAAAAGGAGTATCCGGTTAATCTTGTCTTCGATATTGCCATAGTCCATTTTATGTAGAGTTCTTTTGACGAATTGTACCATGCGCTCGGCCCTTCCATTGGCCGCAGGATGCACCAGTGAAGTTAGCGCATGGCGACTACTGCGGTCCACCAGATACTGTTCAAAAGAAAGCGCGGTAAACTGGGGCCCATTGTCGGATACCAGAACGTCCGGTAGTCCGTGTGTTGTAAATAATCTGTCCAATTTCCTGATGACCGATTCGGTTGTTGTATTTTTAATCTCATGCATTTTGAGCCAGTTCAAGTAGGTATCCACTGTTAATAAAAATGTGTGTCCATTCGAAGGTCCCGCAAAGTCCAGATGAATACGGGACCATGGTCCCCTGGGTGTTTCCCAATCTATTGGGGTTGCTTTCGGTGGGGCATTGCTGACCTCCTGGCATTTGTGACAAGTCTTTACCCAGGCTTCAATCTGCTTGTCTATGCCTGGCCACCATGCATAGCTTCGTGCGAGTGCTTTCATGCGCACGATGCCGGGGTGGCCATCATGCAAGGTTCTCAGTACCGCTCGCTGTAACTGCTCTGGGACAACGACTCTATCGCCCCAAATGATGCAGCCTTTCTGGGAAAACAGTTCCGTCTGTTGACTTTTGAAGGGAATGTAGTTGTCAGGGATTTGGTCCAATGACCATCCACGCTCTACCCAGCTGAGGACACATGCTAAAACGGAATTGCGTTTAGTTTCAATCGCGATATCGCGAGCTGTCAGCGGTGGTTTTTGGAGTGTCTCGATCTGCAGTGTTGTGACGGTTGGAGCAGGGTCGTTAACGGTTTCTGGAAGTGGTGCACAGCTCAATGCATCAGCGTGGGGAATGGCTTTCCCTGGGCGGTGTTGCAACTTATAATTATAGGCAGCAAAGAATTCTGACCAGTGAGTCATTCTGGGAGATAATATATAAGGGGTTGGTTTATCTCCCGCTATTATTCCCAGTAAAGGTTTGTGGTCAGTTATTATTGTGAAAACTCGCCCATAAATATATTCATGAAATTGTTTAACAGCAGATACAATAGCAAGAGCTTCCTTATTGATTTGACTGTAATTGCGTTCTGCTTTTGATCGCGTTTTTGAAAAATAGGCAACAGGGGCTTCACTTCCGTTTGGTAAAATGTGGCTCAAAATGGCGCCCACTCCGAATGGTGATGCATCACATGTAACCGTTAAAGGCAAAGTCTCATTATACTGCATCAAAACAGCGTCGGAGGTCAATAGGTTTTTTACTTGTTGAAACGCCTGTTCCTCTTTGTCCCCCAAACCCAGGTTGCTTTTTTGTCCAATAAACAATGTAGGGGTTCGGCTATGGTTGCTTTGTGAGGCAGAAAGACGTTATAAAAATTGATAAGGCCTAGGAAAGCTTGGAGATCAGCCTTATTGCGGGGTTTTGGGGCGTTTTTGATTGCCCTAAGTTTGCTATCAGTGGGGTGAATGCCTTGTTTATCTGTTAAATATCCTAAAAATTCTACTCGATCCGTACATAGTTGACACTTGCTTTTTTTAATTTTGAGACCTGAGTCTTTAAACCTCTGAAGAACCAACCCCAGGCGCTCCCTCAGTATTTCTTGAGTCAGAGCAGCAATTAAAACATCATCAAAATAGGGAACAACACCTTTTATCCCTTGTAATAGTCTCTCCATCAAACTTTGAAAGATTCCCGGGGCCACGCTTACTCTGAATTGGAGTCGGTTACATTTAAATGCACCTCGGTGCATAATGATCGTTTGAGCCTCTGCCATTTTTTTGTCTACAGGCAGTTGTTGGTATGCCTGGGCTAGATCTAGTTTAGCAAAAACTTTTCCGCCCCCCAGGGAATGGAGAAGGTGTTGCACCACCGGTACCGGGTAAGCGTTTTGCTGCAGGGCGTGATTCAGGGTGGCTCGGTAGTCCCCACAAATTCTTAATGATCCATCCGGCTTGATGGGTGTCACGATTGGGGTTTCCCAGGGAGAATGGTCAGTTGGTTCTAACACACCCTGGG
This sequence comes from Emydocephalus ijimae, assembly GCA_004319985.1. Classification (NCBI taxonomy): domain Eukaryota; kingdom Metazoa; phylum Chordata; class Lepidosauria; order Squamata; family Elapidae; genus Emydocephalus; species Emydocephalus ijimae. Next base: position 20,129 of record BHEV01042054.1, read on the forward strand.
CTATTAATTTATCAAGCTGCTCGTCAATCTTTGGTTTAAGGGCAAATGGAACTCGACGAGGCTTAAGGCGGATGGGAGCTATTTCGGGGTTGAGGTTAAATGATATCGGGGTCCCCTTGTACTCGCCTAGTTTATCTGCAAAGATGCCCTGGAATTCTTGGACGAGAGTCTCTTCCCAGTCATTGCTGCTGGTTCGGTGAATGCTGGCTACTTCAATTCCAAGTGGAGCGAACCATTGGAGGCCTAACAAGCTAGGCCAATCCCTCTCGACTACAGTCAAGGATAGAGATGCAGTACGATTTTTAAATGAGACACGGACTTGGCTGGATCCAACGACTAGAATTCGATTTCCCTGATAATCTTTGAGTATGATTCTTTGGAATCGGAGGTCTTGTCGCTGGACGGTAGGGATGAGTTGCTTGAGGGCCTTCCAGGAAACCATTGAGAGGGACGATCCTGAATCGACTTCCATCATACAAGGCTGGTTTTCAATAGCCACCTTCACCCGGATCTCCTTGGCGTCCAGTGATGAGGCGTGACCAATCGTAATAGTTTGGTGGGCCTCTTCTCGCTTCGTTGAGTGGTTTAGGGGTTTTTTTCTGTAGGAATGGTTGTTCCATTGGTGGTTCAAGGGTTCTCGCTTTGCAGGATGGCTTCCTGTAGATTGGCGATAGTTAGCCCCCCTTGGGGGCTGGCTGGGTCCTTGCTTGCTTCTACAGACCTGTCCTATGTGGCCTCTTTTCCCGCACACATGGCAGAGTGCATCGAGCAATTTACAGTCTGATCGGGGGTGGTTTGCCCCACAACCAGCGCATTGGTACTGCGATCTCTGGCGTTGGTCTCGTTCAGACCGGAGCCGGCTGACCTCTTTTTCATTGCTTTCCAATGATGATTCGAGGTCTTCGTGGTGGGCTGTCATTGCCTGTTCTTCCGAGTGAGGTGAAACTTCACTGGCGAGTTGGCGAAGTGGAACATGGGTGCGGCGCATTCGGGCAGCCGACTTCCTGGTTGCTTCTGCTGCAGTAGCGTCAGCGATGGCATCTGTAAGGCTAATGTCGCCTTTCGCCATCAGCTTACTCTGCATGCCTGGTGAATCTAATCCCAGAACTATTCAGTCTCTCAGGGATTCTTTGAGGTTGGCAAACCCGCATAAGCCTCCCAGATTCCGGAGATCAGCTATGAAATGAGCAACACTTTCGCCCTTCCACTGATCTCTCTGGTAAAATTCATGCCTTCTAATGAGCGTTGGTATGGTCGGTGCATAGTGGGCCCTTAGCAGGGGTTCGAGGACATCCCAGGCCATGGACTTCACTTCTGCCAGTTTTGCTAGCGGCTTGGCCATCTTGAATACGGTCGGTCCGCAATGAGTTTGGAATACCGCCCGTTTCTTTCTGGTAGTGGCATCCTTCAAATTGTTGGTCTCCAGAAACATCTGGAAGTGATCCATATATGTGTCCCAGTCTTCTTGTGCCGGGTCAAATGGAGCGGGTGGTATGGCGCTGCCGGACATGGTTCCGCCGTTGCTGCATTTCAGCCACGTGCTCAGTTATCGCTCTGTAGTGTTCAGTCAGCTCTGATGTCTCCACATCCCATCCTCGTCGCCAGTGTTATGTTCTGTGCATGGCGCAAGAAGCGGAGACGAGTCGATGAACAGTGAACTTCAACTTTTTATTTAACATGGTGCAACAGCCCTGCTAATGGCCAGTGTCGTGTCCGGAAAAGAAGCCCTGAGGTGGTGTCTTTCATTCAAACTCGTTTATTCAACATCGCGAACCGAACAA